>PVHP010028215.1:0-23275 GCA_004024765.1 Zapus hudsonius | reverse complement strand
TGAGCGGAAGAGGGGGCGGAAAGATTGTGAGAGCCGTGGTGGGGGAGACGGTCCAGAGGCGTAGCACCCATCAGTAACAACTCACTTGGGCCAGGAAGACCGGGATGAGTACTAAGATATACAGGATCCCTTGCCACAAGGACTAATACAGACAGCCCACGGAGGAGGATATACAACTGATCAGGGATGGGGAGGGGGGAATTGGGGAATTCGGGATAACAATGCATGGTTTGCCCACTAAATAATGTAACTCATTATGGACAATAAATATTAAATTTAAAAAAAAATGAAAAAGACCCTGGACAATAAAGAGAAATGGAAAAATTTAAAAAAAAAATTAAAAGTGAAAAGAGTCCTAGGGATGGAGCTCAGTGGTGAGCACTTACCTAGCTTGCACAGGGCCATGAGTTCAATATCCAGCAACACACACACACACACACACACACACACACACACACACACGCATGTTTTTGAGGTGTCTCTATACTGTTTTTCATGTCAGCTATAATAAATTACATTCTGAGTAACAGTAGATAAAAGTTTCCTTTCCTTCATATCCTTGCCAGAATTGATTGTTATTTTTTGTCTTTTTGATAGTAGCTATTCTAACTGGTGTGAGATTAGAGCTTCTTGTCGTTTTGACTGATTTGGTTATTACATATTATAAACAAGTGTCAATACTATATCCCTTAATTATGTACAAAGATTCTTGCTAGATGTTGCTTAAGAACTCCAGGAGAAACTTGTTAATGTAGAACTATGACCCAAGGCTGGGCGGGCTCAGGACAGGAATACTGCCTATGTTGGCTGTGAATCTTATGTTCTTCCAATAGCCTCTGGGCTAGTGCTCACTCATTCATTCAGTTCCTAAACTTATTCATTCAAAAATTCAACTCTACCTTACTGAGTGCCATTGAAGACATTCTTGTAGGCAGAATACATATGGTGCTCCATGACCTCAAGGAACTTATAGGCCAGGGGTGAAGAAACTGCAGCACCCAAACTTCTGGCTTCAATGAACTGTTCTAGTTCAGAAATCTGAAACATGCAATGCTACAGTCTTTCTATTTATTTGCTTACTTATTTGGTTACTTACTTTTGTGAGGTATGCTAGGATTTCAATAATGTGCACCAAGACATAATTTATTACTAAGTGAATAAAATGGGTAAAAATCTATTTGGTTTACAATATGATAAAATGTATCACAACATATATTTAAAACTTTAAAAAGGCAATGTATACCAAAATGTCAAGAATGTTTGACGAGTGGACAATTGCTTAATTTTGCCATGCTCTTTTTAATCAAAAATCTTCTTTCCCCTTCAGCAGACCCACTTAATTCCCACTACTGTCTTGCTGAATACAGCCCGACCCACCCTCACATATGGACTTAGATCCCATCACTACCAGGTTGGCCTCCTCCTGACTAAAGGTCCCAGCTGCGCATTTCCTTGGCACCTGCACCTGCTCCTGCATCTTTCCTCCTCTCACTTGATTTCAAATGCAATTCTACTTGTCCGAGAGATACCTGAGCTCTCTAAAAACCTTTGCTACATCTGTGATGTTTAAAGCTACGGTGTTTGGGTGTAGCATAATGATGTGACACATGGTTTGTACTCAAACAACATTTATGGGAAGAGTAAAATTTTTCCAGATTGAACATATTTTCCTCAATAAACATTTATTCTTTTGCAAGTCAAAAAGCGATGGATGTTGTATAGGCTGCTACTGCTGCAAAGATCTTCTTTAAAATGTAAATGAAAACATTTTTAGATGGCTTCAAAGTTTTCATCTTTCACAATCCCAATAGCATGATGGCTTCCTAATCCATCTAAGTACACTATAATTGGCAATTTTCCTACATCTTTCAGAGTCTACATGGTATGCTGAATTCTTAATCCATCAATGTGATGAGCACATTTACCTCTAAAAGACCATTATGTTAAATTGGCTAAAAATATAAACCAATTTAAAAACTATGAATGTCTTATTCTTTCAGTTATTCAGATGTTTTGAGGGAATCGACGTTGTGCTCATTAAAAATATTTTCTCAAATTAGTGTTCATTTAGGAGTTGTGGGGAAGTAAAATTTTCCTATTTTCCTAGGGAAAATTCAATTTGACCAGTTTCAGAATGCTGCTGCATGATTCTGAAAATGGAATGCTTCTGAACTCTTGGCCATAAGGCAGGCATCTATTACAACTGCACGGATGCTAAAATGAGTTAAACATAATTCACCTTTGCAGTTAGCTTTTCTATTTTATTTCAGAATTATTCAAATTATGACAGCTGTAAAATGGCTCTAAGCTTTTAAAAATAATTATGGCTATATATTTAGAATCTCTATAAAGTTATATTTAGGCTTTTAGCAGAACTTCCATAGTCTATTGAAGCATTTTTAAAGTTTCATGTCTTATTTTTAATCTATTTCCAAAGCAAATACTATGAATATAAATATCAGGGGTTGACCAATAAATTGGGAAAATTCCCATTTTTAGCTAGGATCTGTAGCTATGTCATGCTTACAGCTATTCCTGGTCTGCTCTGTCCTAATGCAGTGTATGATCCCATAAGCTATGGAGAAGGCTGGCTTATCTCTGGCAAGAATGCAAACTTCCTGTTATTAAGCACTGTAAGATTTGTTGCAGAATGGATTAAGACAGAAACACCAAATGCCATGCTGGGAATGAGGGCAGGATCTCAGCCAACATGGTTGGTGACAGAGGATGAGGCAGGGGTGTTTCTACAGGGAGTAAAAGAAAATCCTTGTCCTATTCTTGTGAGTGTAGATTAGGGTGGCCTGAGAATCCATCAGGATGAGTGGAAACAATTATGGTCCAATGAAACTCTGCCTAGGTTCTAGGCAGGCACCCCATAGGCTGGCACTTTGAACTCTCCCTTCTTCTTCCAGTTCCCAGACTGTGCATGGATGCATTCTGCTCTCTTCACTCCTCATTCTACAACTGGCTCATTGCGCTCCTCACTGAACGCTAACCCTAACCTCACTGAGATGCGGCGGTCTGTTCTTCAGGCTTTAAACTCAGCCCTTCCTCCATGAGCCGGCTCATATCTCCTTTGCTCTTTACAGTGATAGTTTGCTAGTTGAGTTCTTGTTAATATCTCCCATACCAAATTGACATTTTACACATGTGATACACCATTTGTTTTCTGATCACACACTGCCTCAAAGAATGTGTACCTTTCATTTGTCCTCACTCTCAACTCTCTTCTTTTATATTGTCTATAAGACCTGGTTGAGTGTGAGAAATGCACCAAGCTATCAGGTGACAAATGGCACCCTGTAATGCCAATGCTGCTTGTCATAATGTCTAAATTTCTAAATATCTTCACAGTCTAATCTTCCTTTTCCAGTTGTTGGTTCTGAGAGGATAATTTTGGCAGTAATAACAAGCCTCTTTTATGTGTTTCAGTGAAGGTTTACAGCCTTTCAGAGATGGAAAGAACAGTTGGTAAAAATTCAAAATTTGGATATGATGTTACATATGACAGCAGAAATGGACCAGAGCAGGTTGAATTTGAAAACATCAAATTTGACTCTTTATAAAATGGATCAGAAAAAAACAACCACTTTCAGATGCCTGACTTCATTTTATTCATCCCAGAGATCAGATCTCAGCTTAGACCATCTGAGCCCCTCCCCTCGCTCTCAGGCAGGTGTCCACAAGGGGCACCGCCAATTGGATTCCTATCTCTCCAGGGGTCTTATGAAGACATTACCTTCTAACCTTGATTTTCAATACAGCCTGTTTAATAGACATTAAAAAAAACTGCTTCTAAAATCATAGCTTTGTCTTTTTCTATGGTAATTTAAATCGTAGAGAAAACTCAGTTTGAACCATTTCAGTAAGTCTACTGCACTGCTTTGAAGGTTAGGATTCTTCTGATTTAAAGGGAGAAAACATCTGAGCTCATCATCTTCTTTAGAGACACTTGGGAAGCTCAAACTGCTGGACCAGGGAATCATGGGCTTGAATGATGTCTTTGAATTCAATCAGGAACTATTTAAGGGATCTGGAACTATATTTTCTTTGAAGTTCCATGCTCTTTTCTGGAAGGAGTTAAAGTGATGAAACAATTCCTGGTAGGTCATTCATGGGGATGACTCTCTCATGCCTTCATAAATCCTTCAGGTCAGTGTGCATTTCAAAAAGACATACTTTTAGATTTTCTCACTTGCATGGAATTATTGTTAATTTTCTTTATTGGTATAATGTGAAATTATATAGATTCCCATATAAAGAGCATTATTAGCATGCATATTTTTCCATCTGTGAATACAGAATTATGAGAATAGTTATATAGAGTATATGCTAGAGATTACTGTGGAAAACAGAGTCACAAAATTCTAGAGCTACATCAAGGCCTCCTCTCAAATCAGAGGCTTCCCTGGGCCCACCAACAGAATCTAGCCTGTGGATTCAGAGCTGGCATAGTCTTAACTTGAGGGTTGGGCCCGAGGGTCTTGATGACAGCCCACAGAATTCTATACACAGCAGAATGTAGCCCACAGTTCCCAGCCTGAGGCTCTCTATACCCAGTGCCCAAAATGCTGCTTTGCTCTTGCCCTGGATTCTGTAAAACATTTTCACATAGGGGATTTGGCTTTCTTCAGCAGCATACCATAATGCCAGCCACATTTCCTATATTTAGTTATCCCCTGTGTTAGCTTCTTTTCTTATCGCTGTGATAAAATACCTGAAAGAAACAATTTAAGGCAGGCTGGACACAGCGCAGTGGTAGATTGCTTGCCTAGCATGCCTATGGCCTAGATTCAATCCCCACTACTGATAAGCATTCAAGAGACAAAGGGTTTCTCTTGGCTCATGGTTTGACCATTATGGTGTAAAGGTGCGGGCTCACATTTTGTGGGATAGGTAAGCAGAGTTCAGGCTGAATTCAGGGCTGGGCTATCACTCATGCGACCTACCTCCTGCCAGCAATCTAATTCCTCCAGCTAGGCCTCACCTCTGAAGGGTCCACCATCTCTACACACAGCACCATCAGCTGGGGGACCAAGTGTCAAACACAGAGCTGTAGGGGACATTTCACATGCACACCAAAGCATCCCTCATCCTTGGGCTTTTCACCTCAGTTTGTATCACCTGCCTCATTTCTTCAAGGCTGTCCTTGCTGTCTATTCCTTGGGCCTTCTCATTACCAACTTCTGAGAATTGTTTTTTCTCTGCTTGGCTAAGGCACCTCTGTAGAAAGCTCTCATGAGCTGTAACTCAAAGTTGCTTTTCCTCTATTGATTCATTCTTGCACAACTGCCAGCCAAACTGTGCTTCCACAGACCATTCTCATCTTCAGAGAGCTCTAAGATAGGATGTCCACTTGTTAATAGCTTATCCAAGTTGGCTTTAACTAAGTGCATTGTTGAAGCTAGAGGAACCGCAAAGACAAAGCATAGGTCAGTTATTTACAGAGCATTTCAAATCTTCAAATAGGCTTATTTTGTGGAATTCAATGCTACATGAGAAAAGGTCATTCTGCTTTCAATAAAGTAAGAGCAGTGACAGCGAAAGTTAATTCAATATTTAAGAGACAAACTGTAGGCCAAGGCAGCTCTTTTCCAGGTCAGTTCCAAATAATATTAGAGTTCCTAATAAATGCTGGGAACTGTGATTCCTGCCTGCTTGGATTCACTCATTATCTTATTTTAGACCTGAATAAATCCTTAGAAGCAAGAAGGTAGAATCCAAGATTCTGGTTCCCAGTCTCCAAAATGTCTTAGTATATTTTTTTAGGAATTGATTTTGATCCTTTTTCCAGCTGTAGGTGTGAATAGTGAGATTTCAAGCATCCAAGATGATCATCAAATCAAACTCTGTTGTGGTCTGGCACCACCTGGTGGCAATTTTCCTGTTCCCACTTACCTCCCCTTAGGGATTCTATGCTCAGAGACAGGGTGAGGCTTACAGACGGGACCACTTATTCTTGTTCCTATCTCCCCAGGTCGACCCAAGGAGACTGGATGTGCAGAAGACCATGGGGCCCTCCTGGACCTGCTTTTTATCTCCCCACTACTTGTCATTACTTCCCTACCTGTGTCCTGTTTACCTCAACCTCCTGTACCCACACCCCCTACAATCAGCCAGAAAAAATAACAGTGGACAAGAAAGGGTTAATAGTCAACTACAATGAATAGAAGTAGTTGAGTTACAGAAATGTGATATTATGTCTAAGACATCAACTTCACTGATAAAATTATGTGATTACTTATACTTAAGCAAATTTAATTCTGTATCTTTAATTGATATCTGGAAAAAGCTGAGAGCATAAAGTATAGCAGAGACAAATATGATATATGAAGATATATATAGAATAGAATATTGATTCCGTTGAACTACATTGTCAAAAAATCTTAGTATTGGAAAGCTAAGAAAAGTTTATTAAACTGAACATAGAAATTTACCTTAACACATATGTGAAAGGGCACCACACAGTCACTGAACAGAGAGATGGTTAGCTTATCAGGCACTTGCAATTTTGGAGACATGGGGGGATTCTTTGATGAGATGGGCCTGAGTAACAGATAAATAACATGTAGCATTCCCTAAAATCAACCCATCCCCTAAGGCTAACAGACAGGTAAATGTAATACCCCTTAAAACTAGATCCTTTAGAATATTGACAGAGACCCTGGATTCCTGGCTGTGCTATTTAGTAGCTTTGGAAATTTAGAACGTTCGTGCCTCTGAATTGGAACTTCCTCACCTATGTATTTGAAATAATAATATCAATCTCACTGGCTGTAATGAAGAGAATATGAAATAATGTAAATAAGGGGGTTGGCATCCTTATAGCACACAATAAATCCTTATTTATTCGGTATCTATCAGCTAAATGACCTACATGATTAGCTGGCATTCCTCATTATTAGCCATATTAATTCATTCAGAAAATGGTTCTGGCACAATTGGCTTTAATATCTCCAGGGAGAGTTTGAGCGTCTCAACCATTTCTTTTGTAAGATAACTGCAGAAGACCAGCAAGTAGAGCTCTGTTTTAGTCCAATTGCATGTATCAGAAGCATATTTGAAATTTCTATTTCAGTAGAAAACTTTAGGAAGTAGATGTGCAAGTCCAGGTCACTCCACAGAGATCTACATGCATGTCTTCATTTGGCTAGAAAAAACTCATTCCCATTTCTCTTTGAATCATACAAGTCTTGTTTTTGAATGACTGAATAGAAAAATCTTTCTATTCAAATACTGACAATGGAATGTCTGGTTAGTATGGTTTCCACGGGTACACAATTATCCTGTGTGTCTCCATGAATCATGTGTCTTTTATTATTTCAAAGAGAATCTAACAAATATAAGGGGAAAGAGCCTTGCAATTTTTGGAGCCACTCACCCCTCAGGATATCCTCAGAGTAATACATATAGAAATTACAGGTCTCAAACAATTTCAGAATGGCATGGATTCTTAAGGATTAATGCTACCAAGATTTTCAAGGACAGCGGCTACACAGATCCTCTCTGGCTCTCAATTGCTCAATGAAAACATTTTATCTTCTGGTAGTAATGGAGCAACTCACTCTTCAGTCCAAAACTTGTATAAGTTTGGATTCACAGTGGCTCCCAATCAACTCTACAAATCAGAACAGATCAACCAATCAGAATAGATCCTGTTGATGGAGGCTCCTGAAGACCCTGCATAGTCTAGGAGTTCACCCACTTAACTGCTGGACTGTGGTGGGCAGAAGAACACCCAAGCTACAGGTTGATACCAGCGGAATATGGATATATTTCAAAATTATCATTATCAGGTGAGCTATATTGGTAGGTACCATCAAAATGTCCCCTCTGTGTTCATATAAGATGGTGACAAAGAAATAATTTCATGCTCAAAATAAACTCAAATTATTTTTACAAATGTGAGGAAGGAGAAAAAAATGTTTAATCTTAAAATCCTAGATATTCCTTTTATATTTTATTGATTAAAATGATAAGTAAGCTTATTTTCCTATCTTTTGATTATCTATCAGTGATTGTTGCAGAGTTTCTTTGGGCATCTCTAATTTTTGGGTTTTACAGTATTTTTTATACAATGGTAAATTATGAAACACAGAATTTCATATTACATAATGAAAATTTATAATATAGTAATCACGGTATTGCTATGATCAAAAAGCTATCTTATAATAATGTCACCTTCTGTGCTTTAGACTAAAATATTATCTTTCATATACCAGCTTTTAAAATCCATACAATATCTTAGGACACAAGAATTATTATTCCTGCTTTCCATATGAAGATGTTAAGGTTCAGAAAGTTAACTCAAGACTACACACTAGGAAGTGGGAGAGAATACCCATGTACAGATCTTGTGATATGAGTTTATTTTTCACTGTGTTGACACATCCTAGAATTCATAATTTTTCATTATATAAAATATAGAGTAATTCTAAGTATTTGTTCTAGAGATTAAAAGAATGAACCACAATATTTTACTTTGCTATCATTGGAAGGTATTCGTAATCATTTCTTGAGATCTGATTTTAGAAATTTTCATATCCAATTGTTGAAACTAACAGAGATGTGTGTGTGTGGTGTGCATTGTTGTTGTTATTGTAATTGAGACCTATGTGTGTGTGTGTGTGTGTGTATCTGTATCAGCTTGATTACACACTTTAACATTTAAGTGGCTTCGTTTCAAAATCTAGCCATGCAGTTGTTTACTTCCATATATATAAATCAGATATAGTAGCTTTAAGAGTTTACTATTAGAAACTAACATAATTGTTCCTGGATTGGGTAGCAAACCATTTACATAGGCAGGTTGTGCTAACTTGTCAGAAAGCAGAAAATTCTCAGAGGCTTGTAAATTATAACATTTTGAAATAAAGAGAGTTAGATAACAAAAGCTAGAACTCCATAGGAAGCACTCAGTATATTAAATTAGCCTATTTTTTAAGCTCAAGTCTTATGAGAAGGTGTGGTATGTCTGATACAGGATTGCCATGACGTAAGTCACACAGAAATGCCACAGCATTCAGGGGATGGAGGAAGGGAACAGGATGCACCCTTACCCTCACCTCCTGCATGACAGAAATACCAGAAGTTTCTCACAGTCACCTTCAGTCCTTTTACAAAGAACAGTAGCAAAGGGGGAAAAATCATTTCATTAAAGTCATGCAAATACCAGACTTTTCAGTGCAAAATGCAAGATTTTAGGAAATATACTGCGGCGTCAAGCAGTGCCGTCTATGGGAAGGGAATGGTCAGGAAGGGAGAAAAGGGAAGAGAGTTTTATCAGGCTCAGGGCTGGGACAAAATACCCAACTGGAAGCAGCTTGAGGAAGAAAAGGGTTGATCTGTGACTTACAGTTCTGAGGAATCCATCATGACACAGAAAGCATGACAAGAGCAGAAAGCTTGTGTCACATTAACAGGGAGGAAGCAGACCAATAAATGCTCACACTCAACCAGCCAATGGCCTCCTTTTTATATAGTCTAGGACTATGCCTACCGTTAAGATGGCTCTTCCAAACTTAATTAGCTCAATCAAAACAATCCCTCAAAGATGATCCTAGGTCTTGCCAAGTAGACAATACAAACATTTGTCAACTTGACAGGAAAACCTATCACATCTAAGCCACCCTTGTCACCATAGGTTCATGACCATCTCATAATGCCAAATTCATTCAGTTCAGTTTCACAAGTCCTCATAGTCTAACAGTTCTAACACTGTTTTAAAGTGTCTTCAGGGTCTCATGCAAACACTCAACTGTAAGCTTCTATGACATCAAAAAATGAGTTACATATTCCCAACATGCACAAAGCTAACATTCACAAGACAAAAGGTAAGAGATCAGACCAACGCATGAATGAAACCCAGCAGGGCAAAGTCTAAATCTTGCTGTTCCATGTCTGCCAACTGAAACCCATGATGGTGATGGGATCATCTGGGCTCCACAATGGGCACCAACCCTCCATCTGCTCAGCTCTACTCCAAATATACAGCTTTCCTCTGCAAACATCTGTGGTTCTGGCACCTCCAACATCCTGGGTCTCCAAAGCAATGTATGGTTCACTTTTCTAGCTTCTGACAGTGGCCTCTCAGAGCCTCCTTGCAGGGACTCTAACCCTGCCACACATTACCTGGCCTCAGTGGAGCCATGGTGAATACTCCATGACCCCTGAGTATTGAATCTTTCACATATCCAAAACCATTACCATGTAGACAGAGCTGCCAAGTTTTGCTGCCACCTTGGGATGAAGTTTGCTTGGTCCCCTTGGACCACAACTGCAGAGGTACCTCTCAGTATACCTTCCAACTGACCTTGGCAAAACATTTCTCCAGACAATTGTGTCCAAGCAGGAAACCCCCTCAGTTAAGGCTTTCTGCCTTCAAATGAATTTGGAATTTCATTAGATAGGACCTCCAATGGGGGGGGCTTGCCCTCGGGGGCACTTGTCCTGTTGTCCCAGGGCAGCCTTGGGGGAGGTTTCTCTTTAATGATGCTGATCTCCTTAACAATGTAATCTGCTTTCTCAACACCAACCTGTATTATCCTGTCTTGAGATTTCCTCCACCAAACAAATTATTCCATTAAATTTAAGTTCTGTGTTATTTAAGTTCTCAGGACAAGGACAGAAAACAGCCAGTTTATTTGAGAGCATATAACATGAACTGTCTTTAGTCCATTTCCTGATAGATTCCTTCTCCCCCCACCTGAATAGGTTGTGTCTCCACCATCTGCATTGTTTTCAGCATTCTTGTCTTCCTAGCTCCCACCAGAATAATCCATAAACTCTGTTTATAGTATTTAAGGGCCTTTTGATCCCAAAGTTCCAATTGATTCCACATTCCTCCTGAAAACCAATCCCAAAGCCCTGTGAATCACAGAGTCAGGTTATTTTATGTATCAGTAACTTTCTCTTGGCTGGGACAAAATATCTGACCAGAGGAAAGCAAGGGTTTACTTTCAGCTTACACTTTCAAGAGGAAGTCCATCATGGTGGGGGAAGCTTGGCAGGAGCAGGAAGCCTGCATAACATGGTTGCATCAGCAGGAAGGAAACAGAGCCGAATGGTGAATACTGGTGCTCAGCCAGCCATCATCTTTCTGTCTTGCCCAGGACCCACAGTTGAGGCGGGTAGTACCTCCATTAATTTAGTTAAAATAATCCCTCACCAGTGATTGTAAGTCCTGTGAAGTTGACAATCAGTACAAACCATCACAAGTAACATTGTTCAACATCAACCTTATACCAGGCACAGTGATAAAAACTCCTCAGGGTGTTTGCTACCCAGCAACTGAGAAAATTGGTCTTAATACATTTTAGCTTTTTAAAAATAAAAATTTAAGCACAGAAATTATACATATTTGGGGGTAGAAGCACTTCAATACATATATACAATATATAATGATCAAATTAGAATAAATGGAATATCTGTTGCCTCGGATTATTGAAATAATCAATTATCAGTCATGTTACCTTAGTGTGTATTGTTTGGTAATGTGAAATGTCTCTCCTAGGCTTGTGCTTTTGAACACTTGGCTCCCAGCAGGTGGCACTGTTTGAGGAGGTTGTGGAACTTTCTGGACATGGGGTCCACCTGGAAGATGGGGGACACTGGGGGAGAGGGTTACAGTGCAGCCCTACTTCTCATTGAATTTCCCTGATTTTGCTCCAACAAGACATAAAAGTATCTGATGCACACCCCAGCTACAACCCTCCCCACCGTGAACAACTGCAACCCCTTCAGCCCTCAGCTAGAACAAATCCTTCCTTCTTAGCCAGCATCTGTCAGGTGCAGGAGCACAGCAATGAGAGAGGAACCCAACACTGTGTTATATAACATTAGAATTTAGTTTACTTACAGAACTGCTCCCTGGACTCACTGTCTTCTCGTCACTCCCCAATATCCTTCTGGGGATCTGGTAAGCATTAGTCTACTGCACAATTGGGGAGGGGGGCAATTTACACATAAATTATGGGATAGAAGCTAGACATTATGGTGACTTATTTTGAAATCAGGATTGAAGAATCAGGTAGATGTGTAGAATTAGTTAGAAGTAAACTATTATTGAGAATTTATAAATGAATTGATTTATCCAGAAAACACACATAGTTTTCAGAAAATTTAATCCCTTCACATAGAATTCATTCATTCCTAATCAAACCTTATGTGGATGTGTCAACAGGGATTGTGAGAATTCAGAAAGGCTTAGAAAACTTAAAGGTTTTTCTTTTCAACAGGAAAAGGATTTTCTAGCCCTACAAAGGAATTCAACAATGCAAGTAGTTATTCATCCCAAATCAAGAAGCCCATGGAAGTCAAGTGCTGCTGAAATTTCTCAAATATCACACATCCATCTTTAAAACAAAGCTTTTTGTTTGCTTAAAGGCCAGAGATGGAGTCTAGGGACAAAATTACTCGTATCACACCACTTCCTTACTAACTAAACAAGCATGTAATCACACATACCTTACCGCATTTTCTAGATTTATTGATCTGTAGAATACACATTACTTAGCCTGAGATTCTAATTTCTCAAAAAAAAAGAAAGAAAGAAAGAAAGGAGGGAGGGAGGGAGGGAGGGAGGGAGGAAGGAAGGAAGGAAGGAAGGAAGGAAGGAAGGAAGGAAGGAAGGAAGGAAGGAAGGAAGGACACCATCAGCTTTAGGTTTGAGCCTGACTTGACAGTGTACCATTCTCAAAATAAAGCTAGCACTTCCTACCCTTTGTTTTCCTCTACTTGCTTTTATGGTGACCTTCCTCCCCTTCTATCCCCTGACAAAAATCCAGCCCATCTCTCTGTCTCTTCACTGAGCCTGTCTTCTTTTATCCGATTGATCACTTCCATCCTGTGTCTGTTTAGATCCCTTTCTCCTTAAAACTAGAAAACACAGTGATTCAGAGTGTTCTGCCTCACAGAGGAAGGTCAGGGAGGAGGGCAATAACACAGGACCCAGTTCCTTCTCAGGTGCCATCAGAGCCCTGAGGTAGCTCTTCTGTCTGTCCTCTCCTTGAGTCCCTTCCAATAACTGGGACCTTCTAGCTGGCCCTTTGGATGGCTGGTCAGAGAACTTTCACACACAGTAAAGAAACAGAGACCAAATTTGCCCCACCTAGAAGTTTTTACCTCTGGACATGGTCACCTTCCAGTGTTAATACCTGACAACAGTCCAGAGTGAAGGAATGAGGCGTGAAGGCCAAAAGTACTTTATATATTTTTTTTCTAGAAACTAAACCAAAATGAAGCTACTGGGGGGGTATATGAAATAAGCTGGTCATAGTTTCCATCTTAATCTGATTTCCAATCAAGCTCTCCACCTCCAGCAAGGCACTACAGTCTGTGGGCACCCTTCCGACGTGTCATTCGCTGTTAAGACACTGAGCCAAACACTAAGTGGGTGAGGGAACTGGGAACCTTGTGGAGAAAAATGCTTACCCGGCAGTGCGAAGTCAATTGGGTTTAAGTTAAAGAAACTGGACTTTCTACAGAAACCCTTCAATTCTCAGATGGAGACAATGAGACCTTGAGGGAGGAGAGGCCAGGTTTTTTCTACCAAATATAAAATTGGGTGCAGTGTTTCATGGGTTCCATGTGTACATGGTGCTGGCACATGTATGTGTGAGGAGGCCAGCAGTCAGGGCTGGTGTCTTCCTCAGTCCCTCTCCACCTTATATTCTGATAGGATCACTCACTGAATCTGGAGGTGGCCAATCCTTCGGGCCTTTCCTTCTGTCCACTGTTGTTTGCTTCTCAGTTGGGTCAGGCTGGCTGGCCAGCAAACTCTAAGGATCCGCCTGGCTCTACCTCTCCAGCACTGGGAAGACAGGCTCATGCCACTGTGTCCAGGGTTTTGATGTAAGTGCCAGGAATAGAATTCAGGTCATCATGCTTATACAGAAAGAACTTGACTGACTCCAGTATCAATCTCCCCAGCCCCTATTAGTATTTGTTCAATCTAATCTCAGTTTTTGAGCCAGAAAACTTTATAAGATAAACTAACTGTTTAGCCTTCTTCTTCTATAGGATACATAGACAAGAAAAAGAGATGAGAAAAAGGAAGGTGTGTTTATTGGACAAATAACCGTGTGCACCTGGATTCCCCACTTCTGCTCAAGATTCCAGTATAATTAGTCCCCCTTTAACTCATCCCTCGTAAATGGGGATTTATTTCTGGGGTTACTTTTTTAGTGTTTCTTTGTATTGAAGATTGCACACTGTTTACTGAACTTTGTTAAGATAAAACCTTCTTTTCAGAAGAAGAGATTCTGTCCCTGTTAACACTTCCTGTCTTTTCTGGCACCCTCTGGATGTACATAAAACCACCTGGTCTTCCGTGATGGAATCCAAACTTTGCACACTGTAATACCAATACCTCTGGTCTTATCATGAACTCTAGGAAAGGGGTCTTTGCATATTGTCCGCATGATTGTTGTGAAAATTCAGGCTTGCTTGCTTGCTTTCTGTCCTTTCTTCTCAGGTATTGTCGGTACCTTCTCATTGCTATGACAAAACATCCAACCAAAAGCAGCTGGTGGAAGGGAAGGGTTTATGACAGCTTACAGTTTCAATGGGAAGTTTCATCATGGGGAGGGGAAGCCAGTCAGCACAGAGACTGGGCATCACATCTTGTTACACTGTCTAGGAGGCAGCAGCAGGAGTGAAGAAGCTGGGGAACACCCAGTAGGGCTGGACTAATGAACTTGAAAGTCTGCCCCAGTGACACACCTGCAATAAGACTCCTCCTCCCAGAGGTGGCTGGAGAGTGAGGCTTCATCACAAACACATGAGGACATTTCACATTTAAATCATCATTTCAGGGTGATGGGAAATTTTGGCTTTTCAGATGCAGTATGTCCTCTTGTCCATCTCCCAAAGCTTCCTAGCCAGCCGCTGTCCCTTTGCCATGATAACACCAAGCAGAAGGCAGCACTTCTCCATGAGATCCATAGTTGCCCTTACAGGACAAACATTTCTCTGTTTCAGAGTCCCCTCAAACTTATTCAGGGGTCTGCACTTTCCTTTGATCCCCAGATCTCAGCCGGACACATTGCTTGCGTACTTGGTGTGTGTCAGTCACCTCCAGGCATAGAACCTCCCATTGCTCCTTCTGCTCAGCAGGCACAATGGTGTCTCCTTTATTATCATAGGGTTCTGCTTCACTATTCAAAACACATCCAGAAGCCGTGAATTCCTCACCTCTCCATTGTTAACATGATCACCTCAGCTCCTAGCTCCCTTCTCCTATATTTTTGCAGTCACATCCTAACTGGTCTCTCTGCTTCCCCTTCTAGTTCGCTAGCCAGTACTCAGACAACAGCCACAGCAATCCATTTAAAAACAAGTTACATAAGATTATCCCTTTGCTTTGCAAAATCTTCCATCGTTTCTCCTTCACTGTTAATAAAATATAAGGTTCTAGCCTTGTCCTATGTTACGGCTCAAATCTGGAATGCTCCCTATAGGTTCATATTCTAGCACACAGTCCCCAGCTGGTGGCATTACTTGGAAGGCCCTGAAGTCTTGTAGAGATGGGGTCTGGATGGTGGTTATAGGTCACTATGGGTGGGACCTTGAAGACTATATACTTGCCCCTAGTTTGGGCCTGCTTTCTCTGCTTTGTGGTCCATGGTCATGTGAGGAGTCCTCACCACACACTTCTCCTCCAAATGAGCCCAGAAACACCTTCCCTGCCATGATGAACCAGAAGCTAAAGCAAAACAATTCTTCCCTTTTCTAAGTTGTTTCTCTCAGGCAGCCTGTCACAGTAGAATGCAAAGCAACAGTTCCAACCTGAGAGGTAAGTGCTATGGCATCCCTTCTCCCCTGTGACACACAGGTTAGCCACCTCCTGCCTCAGGCCTTTGCATGGTCTCTCCCTTGGCAGAGGTTGAAGCTGTCTGGATGGCTTTCCCCTCACCCCCTGCCTGCAGGTGAGCATCATTCTTTCACAGTTTATAATCCTTCTTATCTGCTCTTTGCTCCTTTCTCCCTGTGACAGTTATCACTATCTGAGATAGTATTTATTTGCTTGTGGACTTATTGTCCAGTTCCA
Source organism: Zapus hudsonius (assembly GCA_004024765.1). NCBI lineage: Eukaryota > Metazoa > Chordata > Mammalia > Rodentia > Dipodidae > Zapus > Zapus hudsonius. Next base: position 7,227 of record PVHP010028215.1, on the reverse strand, counting down.
CCTCTCAGAACTTGAATGCCATAAGAACAGATGGCTTGGTTTGCTGCTGTCCTTAGAGTGTAACAGATCCTTTTGCATTGCTTTATAATCAGTATATTAAGGACTCGTTCATACATTCCAACAGTTATTTAAATTCTGATATTCAGATTAAAGCATATGACTTTAGACATCCAATTAAAGCTATACCCACCATACTTTGCTATATTACCAACATTAACTGCAGTTCCTGTGGAGCCTAAGTCAAATGTTTCTTGACCCTGTAACACCTTCCTGGATTACACATGCAAATAACTTCTCCATACACAGGTCTCTTCACTTTAATTTCTAAGTTACCCAGTTCTGGATGTCTTTATCTCATTACTCAAGAGCTTATCATGATCCAAAAAGAAAATGCAACCAGCACTGGTCAACATAGATTTGAATATATATATCTCCAGAAGGGAATGTATTGTAGAGCTGCAAACCCTCAAACAGCAGCATAGGATGGCAAGCTTCTTTATCATTTCTGTCACTGATAATGCAGACGACTTGTCTATTATGTCATTTTAAAGTACTGGCTAAGGCAACAGAATGCAGAGGTACCACAGAGTCCACTTAATACAAACAACGAGACAGACCAACACTTCTCTATAAATGTTCCTTTTTCTGATTCCAAGTGAAATACAGAGCTTTAATTCCATAGCTTAATAATGAAAGGGCATACTAATGAAGTCAGAATATATACCTAGCATTTCAGTGTAAGCTTGTCCATGTTTTCAGCTAAAACAATTATTGGATGTGGCCTAACAGATGTTAAGGGAACTTTTAAAAGATACTGAGCTTTACTTTGCACATCAAAGTTATCATATATACAGGTAAAAGCCAGATTGTTTATATCTGTTTATTCATCTTTCCTAATTGGAATCAAAGTCCACTCGTTCTACTTTATCCATTTCACTAGTCTCTTTTACTTCCTTCCTCTCAGGAATGAATTTTCCAGCAAAGAGAGTTTATCAGAAGAAAGAAAGCCATTTTCAGAAAAGTTGATATTAAACTTAATGATTAGGCAGCCCTTTTCATATGGTCCAGGATATATCAGCATGCCTTTATTAAGAACACATTTGATATCTTCATGCTTAATATTGTGACCTGAGTGAGAGCTGGTGACTGACAATGGTTCAGTTGTCAAAAGTGGATATCAGATTTTAGAAGCCACAAAATGCTTCAAGTGACTGTATAGTCACACACATGAAAAGATCTTCTTGTAGGGTAAAAGCAGATCCTGATGTAACATGACATCTCCTGGCTCCTGTCTCGTTTCTTATTCTCCTTCACCATAGAATGATATCTTCTGGTGATCATTCATGCCTTTGCCTTTCTCCATATGAACTTCTGAAATCTTCCTTCAAACTGTCTTCCTTCCATGGCAGCTTTTACATTTATTTTGGGAAGCTAGAGAGGTGGATCAGTGGTTGAAGGCACTTTCTTACATTTGTCTTTAAAACTGATCCCTTCTCCATGGCCCTGGCTCTCCATGCACACAGGCTGATCCCTTCTCCATGGCCCAGGCTCATCATGTACACACAGTGATCCCTTCTCCATGTACCTGGCTCTCCATGCACACAGGCTGAGTTTGTTGAACCATTAGTGGTTTGTCTGATGAATTTTCTTTCCATCGCAGTACCCCAGCCGTGGGACAGTACTCTCCTGCTTCATTCTTAGCACCTCAACCTTCATATTTATCACAAGTCACATTTTTTTCATATCCACTTTTCTTGTTGCACCATTATATAATTCTAAGATGACTGAGAGCTGATGCACAACATTTTCCTCCCTAAATCTTTCCTTCTCCTTTTCCTATATATATCAAAGATGCCCATGGGGGAGCCAAAACAGTCACCTGCTCCATTCTCCTTAACTTTCTATTCTCCTTTGTCTCATATATATATATATATATATATATATATATATATATATATATATATATATATATATATATATATATATATATATATATAATTTCCTTTCCTTAAAATCAGGCAGACCCTTTGTAAGCTTGAGAAAGAAATATGTTTAAAATTTTCTCCTTCATTTAGATTATTATCGGGGTGTTAAATCAAAGACTTTAAGACCTATAAGCAAATTTTAGTCTTCTGAAAGTAAGAAAGTAATCTCAGAAGAAATCTACATGGTTTTCACGACTATTTTCTCTGCTATGCACTTTGGGAAGTCTACTTTGCAACTGAAAGCACAGCATGGATTTCTTTAATCCAAGTTGTATCTGGGGCTGGAGAGATTGCTCAGCAGTTAGAGCATTTGCCTACAAAGCCTAATGTCCCAGGGTTGATTTCCCCAGTACCCATGTAAAGCCTGATGCACAAAGTGCTACATGCACTGTGGAGTTTGTTTGCAGTGGCTAACAAGCCCTGCACATCATTTTCTCTCTCTCTCTCTCTCTCTCTCTCTCTCTCTCTCTCTCTCTCTCTCTCTCACACACACACACACACACACACACACACTCTCTCTCTCTCTCTTCCTCTCTCTCTCCTTGTAAATACGTAGATAAAATGTTAAAAAAAAAAAAAGAAGAAAACCCAAGTTGTGCTGCCCTTTCTTGTGAGTGTGAAGGATACTCGAAGGGTAGAAGGCTTTGGAACAACAAGAGGATAAGAAGGAAGAAAAATCCTCTTTATATAAAAATCCACAAATCACATTTTCTACCTAAGAATATTATAAGGATTTTAACTGACTAGATGTGTCTTTCATTTTTAGTCTTGTCTTGAATCCCTTAAATATTGATAAGGTAAGCAGCTTGTCTCTTAAGTTGAAGTTATGCAAGAAAGCAAACTTGCTGATTTTTTTTCTCCTGAAGCACACAGGGGAGCTGAGTCTTGAAATACCTGGTGAGAACATTTGAACAAGCGGCTGCCCTGTTAGTTCTGCTCTCAAAAGTTGGATAATAGGCTTTAATAATGAAGCAGAGGGCTTCCTTAGACACAGTGAAGAAAATTGATGAACAAAGTATGCTTGGACTTTAGAAACACACTAATGATTTATGCTCAGGTTGTAAGGTAGCACACCATAGTTGCCAGTCCTGAAGTATGCTTTATTTAGTTTATGGTTATTCAAGGAAAGTTTTCATATAAATCCTAATCTTGATTTTCTTTTAAAAACAGATGGTCTGCCATACTTTCTTGTGAAGAAGAGAAGTATCCGACCAGTGCTGGTGGCACAAGTCTATAATCCCAAACACTGAGGAGACTGAGGCAGGAGAATCACAAATTCAAAGTCTGCCTGAATCTATAGAATGAGTTTAAGGCCAGTGTGGGTAACTTAGTGAGATGCTGTCTTAAAATAAAAGGTACAAAGTGGACTAACATTCAATAGAATAGTCCCTTTCTGGCATATGCCAAACTCTACTTTCAATCCCCAGTGAGACAAAGCAAAACAAAAAAATAAAATTTACATATATGGCAAAAAAGATTACTGCATATTCTTTCAATCATAATGGACCATTGTTTAATAATCTTATCTAATATTTATAGAATCATCTTTACATTACATTCTTGGGATATGATATTGGTTTATTGTTTGCCATTGATTAAGGCTAAGACTCTTTAAAGTTAGATATTAAAGTTAGATGTGTCAAGATTGATTACTTGCAAATTATTTTTGTACAGAAGAGCAAATAACTTCATAGTGAACAGTTTCATTCCCCTGTAGGGCATTAATCAGCCCTGTTACTAACTTAATTTTATTTTAGCATTCTTTCTTCTATTGACTACATAAAGACAATAGCCTCTCATTTTCTCCTTGGACTAACTTTAACATCTTGCTGATTTCTTATCAGTGTGTTCACCTTTGACATGTGTTCACTATATATTTGTAAAAGCCATGTTTGTGCCCTTTGGAACATGCTAGTTGAACTTGCTTCCCATTCCTAAGTGACAAGCAGAGGGGGAATAATCGCTTGGTGTTCTCATGGGGCAAAAGTGCAGCTGCACCACTACTCTGTAGAGGCTTGCTAATTCCCCTCCCTCATCCATATGTCCTTCTTGGCTTCTAAGAGTCTCTGGGTTCTTTATTACTTTCCCTTTGTGTTTAGTAGAGCAGTGACTTTTATGCTTGAACATATATCACAATCTATAGGACAGCTCATATAAACCAATTGTAGAGCCCTCCGGATGGAGATTAGGAACAATTTGTATGTAGAGACAGAAGTCCCAAAGAACTTAGATGTCAACCTGCCCTGGTAAGATTAAGAGAATTCTGCTTTAAACCTCAACTCTACTAATCAGGATGGCAATATTGAGCAGCCCTCTATTTTACTGGCTGGTTGTTCCTACTCCTAGCAATTATTGGACCTGCCACTCCCTCCACCAGCAAGCTTGTTCTGAAGCTGTGCTATTCTTCCTGACCCACCATCAATCAAGCTTCTCCAAATACAATTAAATCAATGTCAAAACAAATTATGGGTTTTAAAATATCAGATAATTGAAAGTTTTTCATATGATGTTTACTTCACTTAATAATCAACTGCTGATAGTGAAGGAACAATAAGTCATTATTTAAAAAGTATTGAAATGTCAAACCCTGGAGGAATTCCAGGTAAGAAGGCTGATTAGCAGCTGTCTACGTGTGACCCAGGGAAAGGAAAGTATCAGAATAGGGAAAAAAATGACCCAATTGTGATGGTTAGGTTTTATTGTCAACTTGATCATTTTAATTATCTTGGGTGGGTCTCTGAGGATGTTTACAGGAAGGCAGCCTCTCAGCAAGAGGCAGGATGTAAAGAAGCTCAAAGAAGCTAGAAGTAAACATCCTTTCCTGTGTGGGCCATGCAGGAAGGAAATTCCAGAGACTCAGGAAGTCATTAAGTCTGCTCAGACCTGTAAAAGTGGGCCAGCCTCTTTCACTGTTATGGAACTTCCCCTCAATCTGTAGTTGCAATAAATACTCTCCTCCCCCCAATTGTGCCTGGTTTGAAGATTCATCCCAGCAGCATGTGGCTGACTATGACATCAATCCTTATAAGAGAAAGAGCTGAAGAAAAATAAATTACCTGAAGTAGAATTTCCTCCACAAAGCAGTTGCCAACTGGCATCCAAATGTATACTATAGTGCTTACATGGAGACAGGGTCACCAGCAGCTGTCAGAGTAGTGCCTGCCTCCTGGACATGGGTACTGTAAGAACAGTGAAGTGGCGAGAAATGGACCCAGCTGTAGAGACTTGACTGGGGGCCATATACACCATGCACAGAGATACTGCTAAAGATCACAGGCTGTGGAGATGGTGGCAGATATGTGGCTCAGAGCTGGAAGCTGAGTTTCTCCATGGACACCCAGGAGTTAATACCTTGGGAAGGAATCAGCCCACCATTGAGTGAGTGAATGACATGGACCTTGGGAAGCACACCTCCGAACTTGGTGCAGTCTTCCCAGTGGGCATGTTGGGAAAAGACCACCTATTAAATATTTAAAAATCTCCCCACTCAAAACAATCTCCAAAACACCAGAGATGAAGTTGTGACCGGTAGGCACAAACTGGGGAAACCCAGCTAAAGGTAGAACCCCCCATACAGAAATCCACCTCAGCAGGAAAGACACATTGACTTAACTTACTTGAATTACTAAGTCTAGCATCCCTTCCCCCACCCACATAGACTGCTACAAATGACAAGTTAGGAAAAATTACTGAGTTTATAATAACGTCTAGTTCATTCTATCATTAATTATAATTTTAATTTAAAATTTATTTTACTGTATTTTTATTAAACTTTTATATTTTATTATATTTTAGCCAGAATTTACCCAAATAAGCTATCACAACTGTCTTTTCTCTCTCAACACCTCCTCCATAGTATTTTCTTTATTGCTTTTCATCTCTTTCTTTAGACCTTACATGTTCTCTCTTGTTCATTCTTACTCTTCCTTCCCATCTTTTTGCATTCTCTCCTTATTTCACCACTTAATTATTAATACACTTAGCTTTTAAAAACACACCCTACACATGAGACTTTCCCAATCAGTCCCCTGGTGTCACTGCTACCTAACCTTATGGATGACATCCGTGATGGAGACAGTTGTCTTCAACTACATTACAACACCAGGATTGCAAAACATTCTATTAAAAACATGGAGGTAAAATTCAGTAAGGAAATTGAAACACTGAAAAACAAACAAACAGAAATGGAAGAGTCAATCAACACACACACGCACACAGAGTGGAAAGCATTAGCAACAAAGTTGTGGTACATTTACACTATGGAATTCTACTCACCTGAAAGGAAAAATGACATAATGAAATTTAAAGAAGAGTGGACAACTTGGAGCAGATCATACTTAGCAAATGTATACAAGAACAGAGACAAGTTCCGCATATTCTACCTCATATGAGGTTCCTAAACAGTTTAAGCATAAACAGTAAGCAAACCTGATGGTGAATTGAGAGACTGTCAATGGGAATGGAAGGAATTGGGGGGGAGTGGGAGGGTGGGAGACTTATTTAATAAGCTAAACCAATAATGAATCTCAACACCATAAAATCCTTACTTTCATAAGTAAACTCTTGAGGAAGCTATGGGCATCGCCTGATAAGAGGGGCACTGAAAAGAATATAAGGAAGCCTACCCCCAAGACAAATTGCTCCAGAGTTTAACTCCCTGTCCCAGTCACTGGTTACTTCTCACACTGGGCTGTTGATCAAAGAGACTCATGAGGTCCCCAAATAAGACAGTCTTTTGTCAAAGCTCTTGAATACCTGCCCCAGGGCAAAGGTAAGATCCTATTGCTAAAGATACCACAGGGTGTTGTTACACAAACCCAGAGACCCTGCTACATCCAGAATGGTAACCAGTTCCCAGATGGTAGCATGTGTAGTGTTGGAAGGTATTACATGAGCTTCCAGGGGAAATTGATCAATGATATTTGGAGAAAGCAGAGGCCACTGATATGCAGCATTGAATGGTGTCACAAAAAATGCTGAGGACACTGAAATATGGAAACAATCAGCAAGTCAAGAAGTGCTCATCTGTGGTAAATGGTGGTAAACCTAGGTGGGTAATCAATGACTTATTGATTGGCCAAGTGATCTGTTGAATGGCAAGGAACCCTTAACTGGAACTGGGATCAAAGGCAATATCTTATGGGGACCAAGAACCCAGGCTCCAAGGGGAAAATTCCACTAAGAGAGATCTACAGAAAGGCTACACCCATTAGAATCATGACAAATTGGAAACGTGTGTCTC
>PVHP010028214.1:0-23149 GCA_004024765.1 Zapus hudsonius | reverse complement strand
GGGCCGCACGCGCGCCGGACGTGGCGTCAGGCTGCTTCCGGCCGGCGTCCGGGGCGGCGCCAGCGCGGCTACGCGGACCAGTCAGAATGCAACACGAGGGGCTTCCGAGGCGCAGGCGCGGCTCCGCCCGCGGGCCGGGACTCGGCCCCATTGCCACGTTCCACGGGGAACGCGCCGGGCGCGCGCGCCGCTCGGCCAATCAGAAGCCACCGTCCGGGCCGCGGCCGGCGGCCGCCATTCCCGAGCTGCGGGCGGGGTGCGGAGAAGCCGCCAGTCAGAAGTCGGGGAAGAGAAAGTTCTTACCCCGGAGCCAATCGCGGGCCGGGGCGGAGAGCGAGCGCGAGCACCTCAGCCAATCCCGAGCCGGCGGGGCGCGGGGACCCAGTCGGCGCGCCGCGGGGGCGGGGCTCTCCGCCCGCCGGCCAATGGGAGGGCGCCTCCGGGCGCGGGCGCGCGGCTCCGGGCGCGCGCGGCGGGGGGGCGCGCGCGTCCCCGACCCAGGATTTATAAAAGCGAGGTCGGGACCGACGCGCGCTCTCGTCGCCTCGACTGTCCCGGCGGCGCCAACCGAACCGGCCCTGCCCGGCCCTGCCCGGCCCGCTGCCCCCGTCCGACATGCTGACCCGCGCCGTCCTGTGCCTGGCCCTGGCCGCGGTGGCCGGGGTGGGCGCCGACGCCCCCGACGAGGAGGACCACGTCCTGGTGCTGAAGAAGAGCAACTTCGCCGAGGCGCTGGCGGCGCACAAGTACCTGCTGGTGGAGTTCTGTGAGTGCCGCCCCGATCGCCGGGCAGGGCTCCTCGGGGGGCCTGCCGGGCCCCGCCTCTAGCCTGCCCGAGCTTCCCGGTCCGTCCACCCGCAGCCCGGCCTCGCCTCCTGGTGCGCCTGGACGCCTCCGTCCACGCAGCTGCTGCACTTCCGAGACAGACTGTCACTTTCCCACGCTGTAAACGCCCCGGGACAGCCCCCCGGGACAGCCCCCTCGTCGCCCTCTGGGACTCCTAGCTCCCGCCGGGGACACGCCAGCCCTGGGGGCCCCAAACGCGAAGTCAGGAGTGACTTGCTGTGCCGGTTGCTTGGTGGTCACAGGGCAGAGTTGGGGTTGGTCTGTCACTTGTGGCCTCTGTCCTGATATTGCCCAAGAGTGCCAGCTATCAGCCCAGCTTAGTGACTGTTGAGGGGTTATCTTGGTGAGCTGATAAGGTTTTTATGAAGGGAAGTACAAAGGAGAAAGACGGGAGCAGGGGAATTGGATCCAGGGCTGCTTTCGAGTGTCTTCCTTTCCTCTTCAGATGCCCCTTGGTGTGGCCACTGCAAAGCCCTGGCCCCCGAGTATGCCAAAGCCGCCGGGAAACTGAAGGCCGAAGGCTCTGAGATCCGACTCGCCAAGGTGGATGCCACTGAGGAGTCTGACCTGGCTCAGCAATATGGCGTGCGGGGCTACCCCACAATCAAGTTCTTCAAGAATGGAGACACGGCCTCCCCCAGGGAGTATACAGGTGTGACCCAGCACTGCCCTTTCGTGCTTGTGCGGGCCTTGGGAGCTCACCAGTAGAGTGTCTGAGAGGTGGGGGATCCTTCTCCAACAGGATCTTAACTTCTGCATCTGAGGGCCCTGTGAGGAAAGTCCTTTCAAGTGGAGGCGGCCCTTGTCTATGGTGACATTTTGGGTAGCCTGCTGGCTGATACTGTCTGGTGATGGAGCAGTGAGAAAAGCCAGTAGGGCTGTGAACCTTTGGTGTCCGGGATCAGCACTCCCTGTCACTCGTAGTGTGCCAGCCAGTACCTAGCCAAGCACTCATGATTCTCATTGGGCCCCTCCATTAAGGGCCTTTCGGAGCTGGACCGCAGGTCCCAATCACCAGCCACACGTGTTGATCTCTAAAGCAGTTTTCATGGAGGCCGGCCTTGATGTGTCAAGAGACTAGCGTCTCAAAACCCAGTTCTGTGGCACACCTATGAAACCCACGTTACAGGCTGCCTCAAACCGGCTTGTCTAGTCTTAGCCAAATGTCCCCTTGAGCACCTTCAGTCTCGACTACTGGAGTCACTTCACTGGGCCTTGCGCAGTCCCCGTGTGCATGCGCGCATGTGTGACAACCGGAGGATAGTCTCAGTGATGTCCTCGGGAACCCTGTCCACCACCTTGGAGACGGAAGCTCTCATTGGCTTGGAGCTCACCGATTAGGCTAGACTGGCTGGCCTGGGGCATCCGTCTGCATCTCCCCGTATGTGGATTGCAGGTGCTCACTGCCACACCCTGGCCTTTTATGTGAGTAGTGTGGGTGCTTACCCGGCAAACTCTTACTACGTTTTGCATATGCTCACTCTTGGAAAGTTCTGATCCCGAGCCAGGCATGGTGCATACCTGTAATCCCGGAGGCCTCAGGATTGCTGCAGGTTTGAGGCCACGCATAGTTTCAAATCAGCCCCGCCATAGGGTGAGGCACTGGCTCAGAAAAGCTCCTGCCCTTTAATCCTGACACTGCCGTCCTGAGACGACATAGTGAACTCCAAGACGGCCTGGACTAGAGCAACACCCCACTTAGAAAAACAAAGAAAACAAGAAAAGCTCCTGCCCAGTTTCCTGCTTCTCCATTAGCTCCTCTCTCTCACCACCTGGGTTTTGTAGGTGGGACGACTATTCCTGAGTGTGTTGGTAACTGACCAACCAAGCTGCAGGATCACAGGAAAGCTGCTGGGTAGCTCTGCCTCTGCTGTGAGGGAGGAGCAGGCTTCTTTTCTTTCACGCATTTCCTCCTTGACTGGCACAGCCTTTCTCCAGGTCTCACTGGTCTGGCTGGGAAGAGGGCAGGGCAGGCTCTGGATAGGAACACCTGGCCCACCTGGGGTTATCAGAGTCAAGTTGATTCTCTTTGGGGGTTGGCAGAACTGGCACTGGGGTTGACTATCCACATCTGCAGGGGTGTCGCCTAGCGTGAGCACTGGGAGAAATTCCAGTGTCCGAGTGCATTGGAAAATGCAGAGGGTGCGAGGAGTAGCTTGTATCCTCATTTCCCCGGTTGAGCCCTCCTCCATTAAATGCCAAGATGGCTTTTCACTCTGAATGTGGAGGAGGTAGTAGATTGATTCTGGGCTCCCATAGGGGAGAACATCCTGTTCTGGGGGTCAGCCCGCTGAGCGGAGTTCAGAAGAGAAGGGGCCAGGCAGGGTGGGAGGTACCCTGTTTCACAGAGGACCCTGCATTTGTTTGGGGTGTAGCTGGCAGAGAAGCAGATGACATCGTGAACTGGCTGAAGAAGCGAACGGGCCCTGCTGCCACCACTCTGTCCGACGCTGCAGCTGCAGAGGCCTTGGTGGACTCCAGCGAGGTGGCCGTCATCGGCTTCTTCAAGGTAGAGCTTGAGAGTTCTGTTCTGTCTGCTGCCCGTCCTGGACACTGGCGTCAGGGTCTGCCCTGCTCCACGCCAGGCCTCATGTGTTGGGGGGATTCTTCCTCTTCCAGAACATGGAGTCAGACTCCGCCAAACAGTTCCTGCTGGCAGCAGAGGCCGTCGATGACATGCCCTTTGGGATCACATCCAACAGTGACGTGTTCTCCAAATACCAGCTTGACAAAGACGGGGTGGTCCTCTTTAAGAAGGTGAGTAGCCCTGGGTGGCGCAGGTGCTGGGCTGCAGGAAGGACCTCTAGGAGCTTGACTGGTGACCATGGCGGGTCCTTGTTGCGTCTTTTTGGAGTTATGCTATTGTAGCCGCTTCACATGCAGCCTCTGTCAGTTTCCTGTGCTAACATGGTACTGTGTCCTGAAAGGCACAAGACAGCCACTTCGAACTGGTAACTAGTTGTATTGTTTTTGTTTCTTTGAGGCAGGGTCCCACTCTAGCCCAGGCCGGCCTCAAAGTCAAGGCCTTATTTCCCCTCTGTCTCTGGAGGCATGGTCTGCCTCACCCCGCTTGGACTAGCAGCTTGATGTTTCCAATGGGGGCAAGACATGTGAAGGCTGTTTGTGTCATCTTGTTTTCTTCTTGACACCTTGTATCCCAGGCTGGCTTGGAGCTCCTGTAGCCCAGGCCTCCAATCATGATAATCCTTCTGCCTCCGCCTCCCTAAGGGCTTGGATTGCAGGTAGGTGTGAGCCACCATACCTGACTGTTAAATCTTTTTTTTTTTTTTTAACATTTTTATTTAGTTATTTGCAAGCAGAGAGAGGTAGAGAGAATGGGCAGACCAGGGCCTCCAGTGACTTCAATGCCAATGTTGCGCATCTGGCTTTCTATGGGTACTGGGAAATCAGACCCAGGTTGTTGGACTTTGTAGCCAAGAGCCTTAACTGCTGAGCCATCTCTCCAGCCCTCTTTTTTTTTTTTTTTTAGAATCCTCTCAACCTCTCTGGAGAAAGGTCTTTATTTGTTTGCAAGGAGGGGGTCTTGCCATTGTTGCGCTCTTTAAGCAAGTGCCGTAACCACTGGGCCATCCCTCCAGGTCCCCCTCCCTTTTTTAAAATATTTTTTCATTTATCATCTATTTGAGACAGAGGCAGATGGAGAGTGAATATGGGCACACCGGGGCTTCCTACCACTGCAAAGGAACTCCAGGTGCATGTGCCATTTAGTGCATCTTGCTTTACATGGGTATTAGGCGATTGAACCCCGGCCTTTAGGCCTTGTAAGCAAGTGCCTTCAACCATGGAGTCATCTCTCCAACCCCTAAATCAATCTTAAAAATTTAGCCAGGCGTGGTGGCGCACGCCTTTAATCCCAGCACTGGGGAGGCAGAGGTAGGAGGATCACCATGAGTTCAAGGCCACCCTGAGACTACATAGTGAATTCCATGTCAGCCTGAGCTAGGTTGAGACCCTATCTTGAAAAAACCAAAGGGGAAAAAAAAAAGCTAATTGTGAGTGTGTTTGTGAATGGGGACATGCATGCACCACTTTGCATCTGGATTTAGGTGAATACTGGGGAATTGAACCCATGCCAACAGGCTTTGCAAGGAAGCACATTTTAAAAAAAAATATTATTTGCAATCAGAGAGAGGAGAGAGAAAGAATAGGGTGTGCCAGGGCCTCCAGCAGCTGCAAATGATCTCCAGATGCATGTGTCACTTTGTACATCTGGCTTTACGTGGGTACTGGGGAATCAAACTTGGGCCATTAAACTTTGTAAGCAGGCGCCTTTAACTGCTGAGCCATCTCTCCATCCCCCCGAAATCATTCTTTTTTTTTTTTTCTTTTTTTAAAAATATTTATTCATTTCCAAGCAGATATATATATATATATATATATATATATATATATATATATATATATATATATATATATATATATAGAGAGAGAGAGAGAGAGAGAGAGAGAGAGAGAGAGCGAGCACACACCAGGGCCACCACCTGTGGGTCCAGCCCATGTGGGTCCTGGGGATCGAACCTAGGGCCTTAGGCACTGGAGGCAAGTGCCTTACCCGCTGACCATGTCTCTAGTCCTGAGATGTTTTCCTCGGCCTAGGCAGAAACTGAACATTAGCTCCTCCTGTGCCTCCCCTTGGAAAGATGCAGTCCTGACCTGCTGTCCTTCCTCTCCGGAAGCCAAGTGTCTCTCACCGTGTCTCCCTGTTCAAGGAACACAGCAGGTTCTGTGTGCAGTGTTGGGAAGCCTGTGGGCTTGTCGTTGAATGCTGCCCAGATAGCAAAGAGTACCGGGGAAGGGGAGAAAACTTCATGAAGGCATGAAGGACCGGGAGCAGTGGGCAGAGCCAAGCAGAGAAGTCAGCTGTGTTGGGGAAGGAGTCTGGGAGCGAGCCTGGCACCTGAGCTCTTCATGCCGGCACCAGCTGGGGGGTGAGGGACTTGAAGGTGAGGGACAGGAGGCCTTTCTTGAACTGGAAGGGGCAGGAGTGGGAGCGAGGGCCCTCAAGCTTGTGCCTGTGCCCTTGGCAGTTAGTCTCTTCCTTCCTGAGAACTTCCGCCCACACTCGCTGAGGGCCTCGCGCGCCCGGGAAATTTTAATTAGATGGTTGACTAGAAAAATGGGAAATGCTGGAGGAAGTCTTTGTTGTTGTTGTTTTAGATAGATTCTCCAGGCTGGCCTTGAATACCAGTTACCTTCCTCCTACCTCAGCCTCCCCAGGGCTGGGATAAAAGGCATGAGCCAGCACATCTGGTGAGAGTCTTTGGGATTTAGAAAGTTGTGGTTGTGAGCTAGTTTCTCTGAAGCCTGTAGATCCTGCCCCACTCAATTCAGGCCCCAGAGCTGGGCCCTCCCTCAGCTTACGTCTGGGTACAAGGTGGATGACGTGGCGATCCCAGGTCGTCGCAGGTTGGGAGACGGGCTCCTCCTCTTGGCCTCACAGAATGCAGTAAGAGGCAGGCTGAGTATGGCTTTGTTTAGCTTGGTTTTGAGTTGAAGTCCTACTGTGTTGTCCAGTTTCCTGAGGAGGGAGGTGAGACCACACCTCACGGATGCACCACCATACCCTTCTGTGATCGTCTGCTGCCTCTGGGGTCTGGTGCCCACTCAGGGTGGGGTACAGCTCCGGGTATATGTGCTGGTCAGCAGCGGGCAGAGCAACTTGTTTTCCTGGTTGCCACACTGTGGGTCACTTGAAGGCAGATGGACAGAGGAGGGTGACATGAGGTCCAGCTTGGACTTATGACTGCCGCTGTGCCTGTACTTCACTTCAGCAGGTTCATTGTCTTGGCTTTTGTTCCTCTTCAGGATGTTAGACCTGCTTCCACCAGGGAGCTGGGTTTTCCTGTCTGTCTGGTGAATTGTCCTAGGCAGCCTGGTGGGGCCAGGGACTACAGCCCCTGGATGTGGCCAGCTACTGCTTGTTTTTCTGTCCTTGCACAATGGGATGATCATGGCTAAGGACAGAGCTCTGGAGCCAGAGAAACCAGCTGGGGCTGCTTGGCTTCAAAGCTGAGGGCCTGAGTCTTTATTCTGACATTCACTGTTTCTCTCATAAAAGTTCAGAGTATGTGTAAGGCCAGGAGCACCTCCAGTGTGACCTGGTGGGTCTAGTGTCCACGCCAGAGACATGAACAGAGTTTCAGTGGTCTTTGTACAAGGCCCCCAGGGTTTTTACCAAAATAGACTGTGCACGAATGTTATGGAGCATATGAAGATGATGCCAGGCTCAGCCAGGTGTTCTGACTGTAGCTGGTGCTCTGGGGGAGCCAGCCTCATAGCCGAGGGCCGCTTGGTGAACCGGGCCTGGACTAGCAGCTATTTCCTCTCAGATGGCCTCCTGGCCCCGCCTTGCCACACTTGCTGTTTTGGGGAAGACATGTGTGCCTGGAACCCTAGCCCTGGGCTCACGTAGAGAGCAGGGCTCAGCCTGGTACCTGCCGTGGTTGTGGGCTCCATCCCCGGCCCCTGTTCTTAGGTTGCTCTGGGCAAGTGCAGAACATTCTCAGGTGATATGGGAGTGCACTCCCTGTAATCCAGCACTGAGTCTGAGGCAGGAGGATCAAGAGCTGAAAGCCATCTGGGCTACAGAATGAGACCGTCTCACTGCAGACAAAAGCAGAGCGAAAGCTGGGCTTGATGGTGCACGCCTTTAATCCCAGCACTCGGGAGGCAGAGGTAGGAGGATCGCCATGAGTTCAAGGCCACCCTGAGACTACATAGTGAATTCCAGGTCAGCCTGGGCTAGAGGGAGACCCTACCTCGAAAAACCAAAAAAAAAAAAAAAAAAAAAAAGCAGAGAGTAGAGTTACACCTGTATGGACCATGAACAGGCTTTTGTCCCGTGTACACCCTCAATACCTACGTACTGGTGTGGCAGCTCAGCACAAGGTATTGCTGTGGCCAGCGTTGTCATCTGGAGACTGTTGAAGTTCTGTGCGACGCCCTGCCGTTTTATGGAAAGGTTTTGGTATCTGGAGATCCTGGAACCCAATCTCCTGCAGATACAAAGGGCAGCTGTAATTTCTTCAGCTCTTGTGCCAGAAGTTCCAGTGCAATGACTAGAGCTCACTTAGTTAGAACACAGGAAATACATTTGTTTGTTTGTTTGCCAGGAAAGAGGTAGAGTTGAGGGAGTGTGAACAGCCATAACATCAGCCACTGCAAAGAGTTCCAGATGCTTGCACCACTTTGTACATCTGATTTTACATGGGTATTGGGGGACTGAACCCAGGCTGCAGGCTCTGCAAGAAGTGCCTTTAACCACTGAACCATCTTCCCAACCCCTCTTCATTGATTAAATTTTGTTCGTTTGTTTTTTAGGCAGGGCCTCATTCTAGCCTGGGCTGGCACGTGCCACTGTGCCTGGCCTAAGAAACTACCCAGGCCTTGTTTTCATTCCTCCTGAGCTGAGGCCAGGCCATCCTATCAGTGGCTGTTTGGTTTTGTTTCTAATTATTTACTTTGAGAGAGAAAGAGGCAGATAGAAAGGAGAGAATACGGGTGTGATAGGGCCTACAGCTACTGCAAACGAACACCAGACAGATACGCCACCTTGTGCATCTGGCTCTACGTGGGTCCTGGGGACTTGAACTCGGTCCTTCTGCTTTGCAGGCAAATGCCTTAACTGCTGAGCCATCTCTCCAGCCCTTTTTAAATTAAAAAAAAATTTTTTTTTTTCGAGGTAGGGTCTCACTCTAGCCCAGGCTGACCTGGAATTCACTCTGTAGTCTCAGGGTGGCCTCATGGCGATCCTCCTACCTCTGCCTCCTGAGTGCTGGGATTAAAGGCATGCACCACCACGCCCAGCTAAAAAATTTTTTTAAAAATATTTTACTTAGGGGCTGGAGAGATGGCTCAGCAGTTAAGGCACTTACCTCCAGTGCCTAAGGACCCGGGTTCAATTCCCCCAGTACCCACATAGGCCAGATGCACAAGGTGGTGCCTGTGTCTGGATTTCCTCTCTCTTTCTCTCTATATGTATCTTTCTGCTTGTAAATAAATAAATAAAATATTTTTAAAAAATATTTTACTTATTCATTTTCAAGCAGAGAGAGAAAGAGAGAGAACACCAGGGCCACCACCTTGTGGGTCTGGCTTATGTGGGTCCTGGGGAATTGAACCAGGGGCCTTAGGCACTGAAGGCAAGTGCCTTAACTGCTGAGCCATCTCTCCAGCCCGTCAGCTGTTTTGATCCCTAACATTATGGCCTGAGTCCCTTAACCTGTGGTTGTGACTGAGGATCTCACCTGTCATGTATTGTAGTACAAATTAGAAATGAAAGCCAGGGCCCGAGTGGTGGCACAACGCAAGCCTTTAATCCCAGCACTTGGAAGGCAGAGGTAGGAGGATCACTGTAAGTTCAAAGCCAGCCTGGAGCTGCAGAGTTCCAAGTTAGCCTAGGCTAAAGTGAGATCCGACCTTGAAAAAGAAAGGAAGAGAAGAGAAGAGAAGAAAGAAAGAAAGAGAGAGAGAGAGAGAGAGAGAGAGAGAGGAAGGAAGGAAGGAAGGAAGGAAAGGAAGGAAGGAAGGAGAGAGAGAGAGAAAGAGAAAGAAAGAAAGAAAGAAAGAAAGGAAGGAAGGAAGGAAAGGAAGGGAGGGAAGGAAGGAAGGAAGGAAAGAAGGAAGGCCAGGCATGGTAGCTCACACCAGTACACCCAGAATTCGGGAGGCGGAGGCAGGCAGGAGGATCGCCACAAGTTCAGCGTTAGTCTGGGCAAGCCAGCCATGGTCTTAAAAAAAGAGCTACTGTTTTGGTTTTGCACAGTAGACAGGCATCTGTAGTCCCAGATCCTCGGAAGGCTAAGGTAGAATGTTCATTTGAACACAAGAGTTCGAGGCCAGCCTGAGCAACATAGAGAGACGCTGCCTCGAAATCAAGCAGATAATAGCAAGCCTGTTGTATTACCAGGAGCTCCCGGATGAAATCAGTCTGGTGAATAGCTTGCTGGTGCTTATGTGTCTCTTTGTGTCTAGTGTGGTGGAACATGGCTGAGTCCTCTTCTGTTCCTTCCATCGGTTCTGACCATGTCTTGCAAGGCCTTCGCCTTCTGCTGCAAACTTGGGGCGCAGAGTGGGAAGACAAAACACTGCCAAAGTGTTGTGAGGCTGGGAAGATGGCTCAGCAGTGAAGGGCCTTTGCTTGCAGACCCTACAAGCCCTGGGTTCAAGTCTAGCCATTCGTGTGAGCTGAAGTAGCTTTGCGATGGCGCATGCCTGTGTGCAGCAGGCTGAGACGGTTATTTTGAGTTAGAGGTCACTCTGGGCTACAGAGAATCCGAAAACTAGCTTGGGCCAGCAGACGCTCTGAGAGGGTCCGGGGTTCTTTGAGGACTGCACTGTGCCAGGTGATATTTCATCGACTTGGAAGTGACCACCCTCCCAGCATGCAGCAGCCAGGGGCTCTTGCCTAAGAGCAGAGCTGCTGTGGCCTCCCAGACTGGTCAGTCACTGCTGGCCTGGCATGTGGGAGTGGTGTCCATGCATGCCTATGACTGTCTTGTCACCTGAGTCACCAGGCTCCAGGTGCGACCATAAAACCAGCTTGTGGGGCTGGAGAGATGGCTTAGCGGTTAAGGCACTTGCCTCTAGTGGCTAAGGCCCCTGGTTCAATTCCCCAGTGCCCACATACGCCAGACCCACAATGTGGTAGCCCTGGTGCCCGCCCTCTCTCTCTCTCTCTCTCTCTCTCTCTCTCTCTCTCTCTCTCTCTCTTTCTCTCTCTTTCTCTCTCTATCTATCTCTATCTATCTCTCTGCTTGAAAATGAATAAAGTATTTTAGAAAAAAAAAAACAATAAAAAAAACAGCTTGTGGACTTGGTGGCTGCAGAGTGATGGCTGAGTCCGGTGTAGGCTGTCAAAGAACAAGTGTTCTTGGAAGTTTGCCCCTTGGGTTGGCTTCCAGTGGCAAAACTCATGGCCTCCTTTCTGTCCATAGTTCGATGAGGGCCGGAACAACTTTGAGGGCGAAGTCACCAAAGAGAAGCTGCTGGACTTCATCAAGCACAACCAGCTGCCTCTGGTCATCGAGTTCACCGAGCAGGTGGGGCGTCTTGTTGCCAGGCGTGTGGCGGTTCCAGAACCACTAGGAGAGTAACTCCCTCTCGTCCCACAGACAGCCCCAAAGATTTTTGGTGGTGAAATCAAGACGCACATCCTGCTGTTCCTGCCCAAGAGTGTGTCCGACTATGACGGCAAACTGAGCAACTTCAAGAAAGCGGCGGAAGGCTTCAAGGGCAAGGTGGGCTCCCTCGGGACACGGATTCTAGGAGATAGCCCTCTGCAGCTGCCCTCGGGGTCTGTTGGACCTGCAGCCACCTGCTTCTCCGGGTCAGGAAAGCCTGCTTCTGAGGGGAGGCCGTCGGCCTGTCTCAGTGTGCCTTCCTTTTCTCCCCCAAGATCCTGTTCATCTTCATTGACAGCGACCACGCCGACAACCAGCGCATCCTCGAGTTCTTCGGCCTGAAGAAGGAGGAGTGCCCGGCCGTGAGGCTCATCACGCTGGAGGAAGAGATGACCAAGTACAAGCCGGAGTCAGATGAGCTGACAGCGGACAAGATCACGGAGTTCTGCCAGCGCTTCCTGGATGGCAAGATCAAGGTGGGGCTGGGGCTCTCGCTTGGCCTTCTGCAGCTTTACCCTCGAAGTCTGAAGACATTAGTGCAGGATCCCAGTATTGAGCCTGTAGTAGCTGAGGTCTCCGTGCCTGTCTCCTACCTTTGAGAGTACATGGAGAACCCCTCCCCACCATGCACCAAAGTAACTTCAAGGGTAGAAGTTGACCTTGTGGGCTCAGCCGTCTCTTGCCAGATTCCTGGCTCTGGGGCTGCAGAGAACAGTCTGTGCCTTAGCCTTAGCTGTGCCGGGACTGGGACGTGGGCAGTGCTGTGTTGCACCTAACTGGTCTGTGGTCTCTGACCTCCAGCCCCACCTGATGAGCCAGGAGCTGCCTGAAGACTGGGACAAGCAACCTGTCAAAGTGCTGGTTGGGAAGAACTTTGAGGAGGTTGCTTTTGATGAGAAAAAGAATGTCTTTGTTGAATTCTGTAAGTAGCAGCCTCTGGCTTCCCAGCTTGCTGAGGCTTAGCAGCTACGGTTCAGGGTAGGCTCAGAGCTTCTCTCTTTCAGATGCCCCATGGTGTGGTCACTGCAAGCAGCTGGCCCCCATTTGGGATAAGTTGGGAGAAACATACAAAGATCACGAGAATATCATCATCGCCAAGATGGACTCAACGGCCAATGAGGTGGAGGCCGTGAAAGTGCACAGCTTTCCGACACTGAAGTTCTTCCCTGCCGGTGCAGACAGAACGGTGCGCCTTCCTCCGGGGAGGGGGCTGCTGCCCAGGGGCCAGCGAGGCTGGGCCTGGTTCTATTCCTCCCCCTTGTTCCCACAGGTCATCGACTACAATGGCGAGAGGACACTAGATGGTTTTAAGAAGTTCTTGGAGAGTGGTGGCCAGGATGGGGCAGGTGACGATGGTGTGAGTATGACCACACGGGAGCTGGGCAGGTCTCTGGGAACAGCCTCGGTCCACATGGGGGCTCTAGCCCAGCTTTTTGCTCGGAGACCGTGGAGCCGTATGTATGTCCTGGGACTGAAGGAAGTGCTCCTTGTGTGTCACTGAAACAGCGCTTCATGGAGGAGGGGTGTAGAAGATGCTTCGGCTCCTCCCATTGGGGGGCCTCATATCCCTGCTGACTTGGACTTGAATGTCTCGCCCACCAGCTAAGGTCTTTGTTTGCTTTGCTGCTGTGACCACCTTCTAGTCCCTGTAGGGAGCCCCCAGCTGGAGCGGGCCTGGGCTGGCCCTCAGGGGTTTAGTCCTTGTCCCGATCAGCTCGGGACCAGTGACTGTGATAGCAGTTACTCTGGGGGAAGCAGACACAGGTCAGGAGAGTTTGGCAGGGGAGGGACATGGTGACATTCAAAGCAAGGAGTGTGGGAAATGGTAGCGTTGCCTGGCAGGGTCCACCCGGAAGTGCTGGGGACGTGTGGAGCTACTTTGAGGTGGAGGGAGGTCAGCCATCAGCTCCTGCGACCAGGTGCTGTCAGGCCATACAGCCTGAGGCAGGAAAAGGGTCGCCTGTACCCGCTGGCTACTGTACTTGGATTCCTGCTGGAGCCTGGGACCTTCTGCCCATTGCAAGGCTTCCTAGGGTTCCTGACCAGGGAGGCCAGCACAGGCTGCCTGCTGAACCAGCCCTTCTTCGGCCTCTAGGACCTTGACCTCGAAGAAGCCGTAGAACCAGACATGGAGGAAGATGATGATCAGAAAGCTGTGAAGGACGAACTGTAACGGAGAGCCGGACCTGGGCGCCCAAGCTGACCCCTTGGTGGGCCGCACTCCCAGCTGCCCCAGCCTCCGATCCTCACCCTCACCCCAGGAGGGAGCGTCATCGGAACCCAGGGACTCTTTCGAAGCCACACTCATTCTAACATACGTACACGTAAACCCACCTCTTCTTTTGCTTTTCAATTTTTGGAAAGGGATTTTTCTCCAGGCCAGCCCATCTTGGAGGGCTTTTTTTAATCATGATGTACTTTTTTGTACATGGGTTTTGTCCTAAGTGCTCGCTAAGATGTTGGGATCTCACATTAGTAATGTCTCTTTCCTGTTAGAGAAAACTCCATCCGTGGGACTTTAGACGTTTTTCGACATCAGGGTATTTGTTCCACCTGCCCCTGTGTGGGGAGGGACAGATCTGGGCTGGTCACGGTCACTTTCCACCTTGTGCCAGTATTGCCTGACAGCAGGCTTTTGCCGTGTTTGGCTAAGCAGAAACTTCTGGATCCCGTCAGGTGGAAGAGGGACAATGGTGGCTGGCTAGAGGGCCCGGCTCAGGCCTGGACAGCTCCCTCACCTCTCAGAGCCAGGACTCCCAGCCTGTCTGCCTCGGCACAGGGTTTCTCTCCAGCAGGGCCTACGGCTTTGTGCAGCAGAACCAGGACCCTTGATTCCCAGGCTGGGAGACAGCCAAGGACTCGAGCAGAACTGAAACTTGCCCATTCCTCAGGCATTTCCACCATATTGGAATTGAACACATTGGCCAAATAAAGTTGAAATTTTACTACCTGTCCTCACCTCTGCTTTGCAGGACCTGGGCTGAAATTATGACACCAAAGGGGACAGTGGTGTTCCTTCTGTCTAGAGAGCCTCCCTGTTGAGTCATGTGAAAACACGAGGAGCCTGGCACACAGGCTGTTTGCTCCGGCAGCTACTGGTTCCCTCCTGTGTCTGGTCATCAATACAGGAGTTGTATTAAGATTAGGTATATTTATGTAATGAGGTCACCCCACGCCATGTAAGTAAACAAGGCAGGAGGCATCTTAGCAGCATGACATAGTTCTGACCATGTAGACTCCCCAAAGAGTACCCAGACCACACTTGGAGAGCTGTGGCCTTAAGACTGGGAGAGGGGTGGTTTGATTCAGGCGTCCCCATAACCCTATGTGTTCTGAAGCTTGATTCCCAGCTGATGACAGTTTTGAAATTGAAACCTTGCTGTGGGGCCAGTGTTGGGCAAACGTCCTGATGCTGATGGCCAGGAGGTGATGTCCAGCCCCTGCTCATACCATCGTTTTCCTTGTCATCCTGGAGTGTCCCCTTGAGTCTGTAAGCCAAAATAAACCTCCCACAAAAAATAAATAAGGGCTGGAGAGATGGTGCAGCAGTTAAGGTGCTTGCCTAGAAAGAACCTAAAACCCAGGTTTGATTCTCCAGTGTCTACGTAAAGCCAGACGTACAAAGGAGCACCTGCATCTGGAGTTTGCAGCTGCTGGAGGCCCTGGTGCCCATTCTCTTTTCTGTGTCTGTCTTGCTCTACTTGCAAACAAATATTTTTGAAGAATAAGATTTTCTAGCCGGGTATGGTGGCACAGGCTTTTAATCCCAGCACTCGGGAGGCAGAGGTAGGAGGATCACCATGAGTTCAAGACCAGCCTGAGACTACATAGTGAATTCCAGGGCAGCCTGGGCTAGAGGGAGACCCTACCTAGAAAAACCAAAAAAATAAAAATAAGATTTTCTGCCAGGCATGGTAGTGCACACCTTTGATCCCAGTACTCTAGGAGGCAGAGTGGGATTGCTGTGAGTTCAAGGCCAACCTGGAGCCTCGGAGTGAGTACCAGGTCAGGCTGGGGTAGGCCAGGCATGATGTATGGTGGTGCAAGCCTTTGATCCCAGCACCTAGGAGACAGAGCTAGGATTGCTGTGAGTTTGAGCCTGGGACTAGAGTGATTTCCAGGTCGATCTGAGCTAGAGACCCTACCTCTGGAAAAAAATTAAAAGCTGGGGAAATGGCTCAGTGGATAAAGTGCTTGTTGCTCAAGCCTGAGTGCCCAAGTTCAGATCTCCAGACCCCATGTAAGAGCCAGCAGCTGTAGCAGGCCTCAGTAACCCCAGCACACTGACAGCAAGATGGAGAGGAGACCAGGACCAGTGAGGAGAGACCCTGCCGCAAATGAAGACCTGCATACACCATGGCACCCCTCCAACATTCACACACACACTCACATCAATGTAGGGCATGGCGGTTCCTGTCTAACAGCCCTCACGATGATGGGCAAGCTGGCTGGCTAGAGTGGCTGCGTCTAGAAGCTCTGCCTCTACAGGGAGACACGCGCCCATATACGCAGGCATATGCACACAGACCACACACATACATGCAAATAAATATGGGGAGGGGGCAGCACGAGGCATTTCTTCTAGGCATGGCAATACACGCTTTCCATTCGGATAGGGAAGTTCGAGGTCAAACTTAAGCAAAGTAATCAAGCAGGCTGGGTGTGGTGCAACCCGAGCATTTAAAGCTCTTCCTCAGCTACACAGGGAGTTCCCTGAGCCTACATGAGACCTTCCTAAGAAGGCAAGAAAAGAAAAAGCAAACCTGACAAAAACCAACTAGAAGCTGGAAACTTTGCTAGACTCAAAGCAGAGCACGGTGAGGGTGATGATGATCCTCGCTTTGTCACACTTCCCTGGCGTGGGCGCTTTCTATGATATAGTATCTGTGATGGATGCTTCTGGATGACAACAGAGGCCCACACAGACCACTGGGGCGCAAGGTGGCCGTGGCCCCTGATGGGGATGCAGGTGAGAGGGAGAATGGGCGTGGCCTGACAAGTGAGGTCACCAGGGAGGAACCCTCTAGCGTTCTAGACAGTGTGCTTCCTGGAGCAGGAAGCCTTCACCCCACGAGACTCCTGGGTCTTCTGCTTGGGCCCGTGGCCTCACAGAGCCGGTCGTGGCTGCTTGTGCCAAAGGGCTCACCAGGTGTGGTTCTCCCCTGGGAGTGGGGAGCGCTCATCCCACCCTGCTCTGCCATACAGGCCCTCACAAACCCAGGGCTGCCGGCAGAGGATGAGGACCCACCCTGATGCCTGGGTCAGCTCCCGCTTGCCCAGGTGCCCATCATCCCAACGTTGCCCATTGTGACTCAGCAGTCCAGTCTGCCTTCTGGTGACACTGCTTTGCTGCTCTTGGTGACCGGTGATGAGTCAGGTTTCTAGAGGTCTCGGCAGGGTCCTGCCAACACATTGGAACATGACAACATTAAAGTGGGCACAGGCACTTGGGCTTGGGTAGGACAGAGGAGATAAGGAGACCCAAGGGAGGCAACCCAGCAGGGCTGTGAGCAGGGGACTGTCTCCAGTCACAGTTGAAAAGCTTGTGCAACACTTTTTTTTTTTTTTTTTTTTTTTTTTGGTTTTTCGAGGTAGGGTCTCTCTAGTCCAGGCTGACCTGGAATTCACTATGTAGTCTCGGGCTGGCCTTGAACGGCGATCCTCCTACCTCTGCCTCCCGAGTGCTGGGATTAAAGGCGTGCGCCACCACGCCCGGCTGGCTCTGTGCAACACTTTTGATCAAGGGACGAGAGTGGGTGACCCTGCTGCCCAGCTGTGCGTGGGACCTCTGGATAGAGAGCTCAGACAGCCACCCGTCACGCGCTCCTGGGAGGGGAGTGAGTCATGGATACCTTTCCCCTTTAGCAGAAGCAGCTGATGAGTGCATTCCGGGGCCAGGGCTGTGCCTGCCCGGGAGGCTGTGGGGTAGTATCCAAAACCTCTCTGGCTGGGCCAGTGGATTAGCAAGATGGCTTTGAAGGCTCTGGGGGAAGCAGTGAAGGCTTAACAGCCTGGGGCTTCCCAGTCATTTCCCCCCCCACACACACACCTTTTTCATGCTAAGGTAGCTGGAAGCCACTACCTTGAAACCGTGAAAAGTAGAGGGGGGAGCTGGAGGGTAACGCACTTGCTTGCAAAGCCTAACAGTTGGTTTGGGTTTGATTTCCCCAGTGCCCAAGTAAAGCCAGATGCACAAAGTGTCGCATGTGTCTGGAGTTTGTTTGCAGTGGCAGGCAGCCCTGATGTGCTCATTTTCTCTGCCTCTGCCTCTGAGTTCATTTGCAGTGGCAGGAAATCCTGGTGTGCCCATACTCTCTGTCTGCCTCTAAGTAAATAAATAAAATTAAAGGAAAAAAAAAAAAAGAACTATCATTTCACCTCTGCCAGCCTGGAACTATGTAGGACAGGGTGGCCTCAAATTCATAGCAATCCTCCTGCCTCAGCATCCAGAGCACATGGATTACAGTCTGGGCAAACATGCTTGGATTTTGTTATTAATCAAGGAATGGTCTTGCTCTACCCAAGTTGACCTGGAACTCTGTAGTCCTAAACTGGCCTTGAACTCACTGTAATCCTGTTTTAGCCTCCCAAGTGCTAGGACTAACGGTGTGCACCATCACACCCCGTTGGACTATTTTAGTTATTTATTTAAGAGAGGGGGAGAGAGAAAGAAGGGGTACACCAGGGCCTCCTGCTGCTGGAAGCAAACTCCAGACACGTGTCACTTTACCCACCTGGCTTTACCTGGGTACTGGGAACTCAAACAGACCATGAGGCGTTGTAAGCAAGTGCCTTTAACTGCTGAGCTGTCTTTTTATTTTTTGAAATGGGTCTTATTCTCAGGCTGGCCTGGGAATTCACTAGTGCAGGGAGCCGGGCAACAACTCCACCTTAGACAATGCTTTGAGAATATAACTGTCCCTAGCCAATCCCGTGGCGCCTGGAGGTGGCAAGCAGGAGTCAGCCAATCATGGGACGATCCGTGTCCCTTTTCCCTATAAAAGCAGCTGATTCTTAGCGTTTGGGGCCCCTCGCTTCCTGCCCCCCCTTCAATCAAAAGGCTCTCCATTAAAAGTGTGATTTGAGAAGGATCTTCCTCGCTGGTCGAGGAGCTCGCCGCACACTAGGTAGTCTAAGCTGGCCCAGAATTTACAGTTCTGCCTCTGCCTCCCAAGCGGTGCTGGAATTACAGCCATGACCACCATGCCAGGCTCATTCAACTCGTTAAAGCTGAAGCTGGTGTGGTAGGAAGCGAGGCAAGAGGGTTACAATTGGAGGCCATCCAGGCTGTATACAGAGTTTCAGGCCAGCCAGGGCTCCAAAACAAACGAGTGTTGGGTGGTAGCCTTTTTTCCTAATCTTTATTTGTGCATGTGTGCCTAAGTGCATAGGTGTGCGTGCGTAAAATACGTGTGGTGTATTATTTATGTTATGTATGGTGTATACACGCTCCTTTTTTTTTTAAGAGGCGTCTCATTTTAGATCAGACGCCCTGGAGTTCACTATGGAGTCGAGACTGTTATCAAATTTACGGCAATCCTCCCACCTCAGCTTCCCAAATGCTGGGATTACAGGAGTGTGCATTGTATCAGAATTGTGTAAATGTTTTATTCTGTTCTCCAAAAGCTGAATCGCATACCAAATCACCTCACAAGTTCATGCTGGTGGAGTGGGGGGGGCAGAGCCACACGAGCACCCCAGATGGCTGGACAGCTCACAGGTGAGCTGAATCAGACCTCCTCCTCTCTCAGAACCCACAGTTGCTGGAACCCTGCTGGGCCAAAAGCTCTCTAGGAGATGGCTGGGGGCTGGAAGCCTTCCAGGACTATGCCTTTCTCAGATCCCAACAGAAACACCAAAGCTACAAACCTCCACGTTCTCTTGGCCTGCCATTAGCAGGATGGCCATACCCTCAGGCCAGGGCCCTCTCTGCTGGAAGGAAAGGGCCTTCCTGCTGCTCTAGGCCACTGTAGGCCATTGTCATATCAAAGAGGGGTTCTGTCACCTGGCTATGGGGCAGAACAGTCTTTTGAACAAGTCAGAAGAAATAGTATTTTACTCCTCCCAAGTGACCAGGAATTACAACTCAACCTCTGCACATGCCTCTGCACATCCGTTAGGCCCGGCCATGTTCTGGGTGCTCGGTTCAGGGCGCCTCCCCCGAGTGCCTGGGCAAGAAGGCTTCAGTCAATGAAGCTCTCCCGTTGGTGGACCATGACTTTGCACCCACTGGGTACAAAATGTTGCCTTGATGTTGGAGACCAGCCAGATGATGGAAGGCCCGCTGTCACTATGCTGCCTCCCAGCCTCCTGCCCTGACAAGAGAAGCCAGCTTCCCAGTTCTGTGCGCATTCAGGCCAGCTCACCTGATAGAGGGTGGCCTCTGAGCCCACAGTACTTTCCCACGTGACCCGGTTGGAAATAAGGAGTAGTTGGTTAATCACGCTGGGGTAGGATGGTCCCTAGATCAGTTTGTTTTGTTTTCTTCAAGGCAGAGTCTCACTCTAGCTCAGGATGACCTGGAACTCATTTTGTAGCCCCAGACTGGCCTTAAACTCATAGCGATCCTCCTACCTCAGCCTCCCCAGTGCTGGGATTAAAGGCGTGCGCCCTAGAGCTTTACGAAGACACTGTACTTCTTAAGAGATTTGAGACAGGTCTGGTGGTGCATGTAATTCCAGCAATGGAAAAGCCAAGGCAGGAAGATTGAGTTTGCAGCCAGAATTGAGACCAGCCTAAAACACAATAACCCTTATTTCAAAGACTGGGCGTGGTTATGAGCTGGAGAGATGGTTCAGCCGTTAAAAGGCACATGTTTGCAAAACCTGAGAGCACGGGTTCGATTCTCCAGTACCCACATAAAGCTAGATATACAAAGTGGCTCGTGTATCTGGAGTTCATTTGAAGGAGCAGGAGGCCCTAGTGCATCCATTCTCTCTTTCTTACCTTCTATCTTTCTCAAATAAAGAAATAAACAAAGCCGGGCGTGGTGGTGCAGGCCTTTAATCCCAGCACTCAGGGAGGCAGAGATAGGAGGATCCTCATGAGTTCGAGGCCACCCTGAGACTCCAGAGTGAATTCCAGGTCAGCCTGGGCTAGAGGGAGACCCTACTTCAATAAGCCAAAAAATAAAGTAAAACGAGCTTTGTGTGGTGGTACACACCTTTAAACCCAAGCCGAGGACCTGGTGCTCCCATTCTCTCTCTACCCCCTTGCAAATAAATTTTTTTCCCAGGTTTTCGAGGTAGGGTCTCGCTCTAGCCCAGGCTGACCTGGAATTCACTATGGAGTCTCAGGGTGGCCTTGAACTCACGGAAATCCTCCTACCTCTGCCTCCCGAGTGCTGGGATTAAAGGCGTGCACCACCACGCCCAGTGCAAATATTTTTTTAAAAAACCCAGTCAGAGGCAGGAGGATCACTGTGAGTTCAAGGCTGGCCTGGGACTACAGAGTGAGTACAGTTCAAAGGGGGGTCGCTGGGTAGGGCAGTGCATGCCGGGGATCTGGCCCTTAGGAGGAGAGCAGGAGGACCCTACAGTAATCGAATGCCAGTGGCCATATCTCAGAAAAGGAGACAGAGAGGCGGTGTTTGCACACAGACACGGGAGGAGGTGGAGATTGGACCAAGGCTCCAAATGGCCACCGCAGCTGGAAGAGCCTGGAGTGGACTCTCCCTCAGAGCCTCAGAAGGAGCTCACCCTGCCAACAACCGTCTCCTGGGCTGTCCACCCCATGGGAGCACATCTGAGGGGTCAGGTCTAGGCCCCCACGAGAGCACACACTTACGAATTCAGACTAAAACCTGTAGTGGACACTCGGTGTCAGGCTGCTAGCCTCCATGAGCACACACTTGAGGGATCAGGCCCAGTCTGTGGCGTTTGCTCATGGCGGCCTGGCAGGTTCCACTGCCAGCTTCCAGAGCTGCAGGGGAAACCCTTGACCACAGCCATGGCCAAGCTCTGCTCCCATGCCCAAGGCCCCAAAGCCAAGCACCACCTTGGACCTCAGCTAAGGCTATTGCAAAAGGGAGTGACCAGGCGTGGCGTCACAAGCCTTTAATCCTTGCATTCCGGAGGCAGAGGTAGGAGACTACATAGCGAATTTGAGGTCATTCTCGGCTAGAGCAAGACAAAAACAAAACAAAAAAAAGTGAAGTCATGAGAGCAGACAGCTTACTGGAGTCGCAGAGCCAATGTTTCTGCAAACCGGGCTAATTTCCATCCTTCACGTGCAACAGTCCCTGTCTCTGGGGACCAGACTGGTGAGCACCTAGGCAACGTGTCCAGAACCCAGAGCCAGGAGAGAGGGTGGAGGACAGAAGTGAGTGTGGGGGGTGGGGTGAGCAGCACAGAGCTAGCCGGCAGAGGGGAGACCCCAGACCGGGCGGCAGAGGGGAGACCCCAGACCGGGCGGCAGAGGGGAGACCCCAGACCGGGCGGCAGAGGGGAGACCCCAGACTGGGCAGCAGCAGGTTTCAGAGCAGTAACCACAAGGCAGAATTGGGAAAGGGCTCTTGAAGCCATGAGGGAAGGTGAGTGACAAATTCGGGATGGACAAGGCTGGGGCCTCCTCTATGCATAGACAGGTGAGCTAGCCTCCAAGCTCAGGCTCTCCCGATGTCCTTGAGCCCCCAGGCATGGCCTTCCTCAAGGGCTCTCTGTCCTGGCCTCTCGCCTCTCCTCTGTAAGGCACCTCCTAGGTCCAGCTGCGGGCAGGGAGCAGGAGCCAGGAAGGCTCTGACCCCTCTGGCCGGACATGGCAACAGGTGTGCTGAAAGATGAGCCACTAAACATGATCCTGCGCC
Organism: Zapus hudsonius; assembly: GCA_004024765.1. NCBI lineage: Eukaryota > Metazoa > Chordata > Mammalia > Rodentia > Dipodidae > Zapus > Zapus hudsonius. The sequence goes on along the minus strand of PVHP010028214.1, from coordinate 1,357 downwards.
CAGGGAGGGGTGACAGCTCACTTTCAGCCCCTCGCGTCCTGCAGCGTGACTGCGCAGCTTTATATAGCCCACCAGCCCTATATAAGCTGGAACTGAGGCGTCCGGCAAGACAGACGTCTGCCAGGCGTATTCCCCACCTCGCGCCCCAGTGAAGTGGGGTCCCCAGGATGCCCAGCAGAACCACCCGCTACGCTCGCTACAGTCCCCGGCAGCGGCGAAGGCGGCTGTTGGCTGATCGCAGCGTGCGATTCCCCAATGACGTCCTCTTCTTGGACCACATCCGCCAAGGTGACCTAGAACAGGTGGGACGCTTCATCCGGGCTCGGAAAGTCTCCCTGGACACCATCCACCCTTCAGGTGTGCGAACACGGTGGGGCTGGCGGCAGGTAAGGCTGTAGAGGAAGGCCTGTGCAGAGGCGTACCCCTGACCCCTGACCCCCACCCTACCCAGGCCTGGCCGCTCTGCATGAAGCTGTGCTTTCTGGAAACCTGGAGTGTGTGAAGTTGCTGGTTAAACACGGGGCTGACATTCACCAGCGGGATGAGACAGGCTGGACCCCCTTGCACATCGCCTGCAGCGATGGGTACCCCCACATAGCCAGGTGAGATGGCAGAACGAGGTGGAGGCCTCATCTCAGGTATCTGTGTGTGGACTCCTGAAAGTTAGCCCTAGGGGTGGAGGTGTAAACAGGCACCCTGGGGACTTTTTGGCGCTGTTTCTATCTTATTGCCATAGTAGAACAAGCTGGAAAATGTGGCCACAGCCTCAAAGGGTCAAGTTTCTTCCTCACTGCACAGCCTGGAAAAAACAAATGACCCCAGAACCCTACTCTCTGTGCTGGGGTGGAAACAGACTGGCCTTTGCACCCTAGGTACCTCATCTCCCTGGGGGCCGACAGAGAGGCAGCTAACGCTGATGGTGACCTGCCCTCCGACCTCATTGACCCAGACTTCAAGGAACTGGTGGAGCTCTTCAAAGGAACCCGCATGGACTGAGCACCTTGCCGAGGGGCCAGGGCAGCTCATTGGACGAGCTATGGGGCAGCAAGGCTGGACAGGACCTGGGTTGGGGCACTGCCCCTCAGTCTCTATACCATTTCTCTGGCCTGGCTTTTCCTCCAGGTGATATTTTTTATTGTGACACTTTTTACTTTTTCAATAAACGAGATTTCCAAGCTTGTGGTGGCGCCCTGACTGCTGGGGCAGGTGCTAGCAAGCCTGGCCATATACGCGGGGCTGGGGCCTGGTGGCCGCGCAGAATGTGGGGTTGAAGCCTTGTGCTGAGATCCGCTGGCGGTGCAGGTGCAGGGGCCTTGGGGTGGGTGCAGGTGTGGGAGCCGGGGTGGGGGTCTTGGGG
>PVHP010028213.1:0-23321 GCA_004024765.1 Zapus hudsonius | reverse complement strand
AATCTTACTTCCTCTAATTTCAAGACAGTAATAGTCATGCCTTGCTGGGAGATCAGAACTCCATTACACCTATTAGTAAGAACACGTCTTCCAATCAAGCTCACTCCGCTGGCATTCAGATATAGGAAAAGTGGAGCTATAAGATGGGAATTCTGTATTACCATTTTGACCCACAACTCTTCATCTTCCTTAATGGGGCTGGCCCTGCATTGTACTCGCATATTCTCAATCTCCACACACTGACCGCTGCTTGTTGGCCAGGCACTGTGTTAAACATTACACATGCATGCATCATTTCATTTAATCCTTTCAACAGCCTAGATCATTGCTTATTAGGCTTGGCAACAAATATTTCAGGTTTTTTTTCTCCTTGTTATGTCCTACCTCCTTGAAGTTAGGTATGGTCATGTGCTGGCCCTGTCGATCTGAGTAGCAATGTTTACATGGAAATCTTTTAATGCTGGTGTAGAGGTTCAACCTCCCTTCTCTTCATGTGGTGGTCATGGAAGCGTGAATCTTTTTTTTTTCTTAAGTATATATTTATTGTCCATAATGAGTTACATTATTCAGTGGGCAAACAATGAGTTGTTATCCCCAATTCCCCAATGCCCCCCTCCCCATCCCCAATCCTCCTCCATGGGCCGTCTGGATCAGTCCCTGTGGCAGGGGACCCTGGATAGCTTAGTACTTAGCCCGGTCCTCATGGCCCAAGTGTGTTGATACTGAAGGGTGCCATGCCTGTGGATTGTCTCCCCCACCACGGCTCTTACAATCTTTCTGCCCCCTCTTCCGCATAGTTCCCTGAGTTGTGGTGGATGAGTATTAAGGCTGCTTTAAGATCATGAGTTTAGGGGTCTTTGTATCGAAGATCGTTGGTTTCTGTCTCACTGGCTTATCCTGTGTTGATTGAATGTCTGTGGTGGTGGGTCCCTCGTTCCTCCCGTCCTTCTCTGCGGGATTCCATATGGATCCTCCACGTTATGACTGTGGTGGCTCCTCTCTTGCCAGAATCTCAGGTATCGGCCTACGGTTGGATGGTAGGGTTAGATGGGCCCCAGCACTCTCGCTGCGGAAGCGTGAATCTTAATAAGTGATCCTCAACCATGGGTGATCCCAGGGTTGACAATATCTACAAATAATGTTGGTTATTGTAAAACGGGAGAGACGCTTCGGGCGTCTAGTTAGCAGGGACAGATGTGATGGAACAACCTACAAAGGGCATGAGAGATTCCAGAACAAAGACTCATATGACTCAAATCATCAGTAGTTCTGAAATGGAGCATCCCTGGTGTAGCTAGAACCTCCATCAGCCTGTACCCTGAGGGACCTCAGCATGTAATTCCCTCTACTGGCCTGCACTAACATAAGCTCTAATACTTTGCTATTTGAGCCGCTAACCAATGTGAGATGCTTGTGACCCCAGCATCAGCTCAATCATCCTGACTAACACTGCACAAGCACGATTTTCTTAAGAGAACCCAAGACTCAGATGCCAAGTAGGCTAGCTAAGGCTCCATAGGTAGGCTGAGCTGGGATGTTTACCCACGTCATCTGCACTCTAAAGTTGTATATCAACCACTTTATTAATGATCAACCATGTATCAGTCATTCAGGTCCTATTTACAGACATTGGGAGGAGATGATGTTAATCAGGAGCCCCCCAAAGCCTTTCCAAAGGAAAGGGGTAATCTACATATTACTCTCATTTGTCTAGTAGTTATTTAATGAGACAGTTCAGAAAGATATTGAAAAGCAGGTTTAGTTTATAAAGCATGATTAAAAATCTCAACCTTGTGAAATTTTGCTTTTGCCCCCCATTTCCTTATACATACAGACACCTTTCCTCAGTTCCTAACTCTAGTGACTTGGAAACATGACACTGTCTCAACAAAACTAGGATGATTAGACATTGGTCATTTACCAGGGCTCTTGAGTTTGAGTTCAAATATCAGTTTGCCCTGGACAAACTAAGTCAGGTAAGCCCTTTGTCACAGCCTCTGAGATAAATCTCCAAACCAGGCACAGTTATGGGAGGAAAGGATTTATTGAAGCTACAGATATAGGGGAAGTTCCAGACTAGTGAAAAAGGCTGGCCCCCTTTCACAGGTCTAAGCAGAGAGAGAAACCACCACCAGCACCACACACAAAAGAAAACAGGCAGGAAGAAGAGCAATTTCTTTCCCTTTTATATAGCCTTAGGGTGGGGTCTTGCCACCCTATCCCAGACTTGTTGGCTTCCTGAGTCTCTGGAAGTTCCTTCCTGCACTACCCTCCCAGGAAAGATTGTTCATTTCTAGCTTCCCGGAGCTTCCTTACATCTTGACCCCCTACTGAGAGGGCTGCCTTCCCATGAACATCCTCAGGGATCCACCCAAGATTACTAAAAAAGTCAAGTTGACGACAAAATTTAACCATCACACCGCCTATGACTCATTTGCAAAATCAGATGGAGATAGCATTCCTCTCATAGGATTGCCAGAGGGAGTCAGCTATCTAATGTGTGCAATGACCATCATTGAGCAAAGGGAACATAGTACAAGGATTTGTTACATGAGTTTCTGGAGAGAGGATGAAATGAAGAAAGAAAGAAGAGAAGAATGCCTAGGTCTTCCTAGCTTGACCCAGTACCCTAAAGCTGTCATCAAAGTGCTATGGAACCTTAGTGGCATTCGTGTGGATTGGAGGGTCGTGTGGATTGGCAGAGAAAGCTATTCAAAGGATCTACTGCTTGGACCATGTCTTAGAGAGAATGTAGACATTTACCAGGTGGATCCAGGTGTGAAAGGTAATGTGGGCAGAGTGCAAGGCATGCACTCTAAGGTGGAACCATCACTCTGGGCGGAGGAGCTGAGTTATGATTAGAGCAAACACTAGCAGGCCCTCTAGAAGAACCAGTTTAGAAGTGTCCTGACAAACTTCTTCTCTACAGACCCTTAATAATGAGAAAACAAGAGCTGGGAACAGAAGCTGGAGATGTAAAGATCAGTAAGAAATCATTGCCCTGAGTTCACTTAGGTATTGCCTTATAAGACCCCCCCCCCATCCAAATATTCACTGTTGTGGTGAAAGCTCAAATGTGGTAGGCATCAGAAAACTTCAGTAGCATCCTTGGGTACAGAGGGGTTTGAATAGAGCTTTCTTCCACACATCACCATCGAGATAGCAGACAGATTTTTTTTTTTACTTTCTGCTTAGTTCAGAAGTTCTTAGGAGTTGTGAGTCTTTGATGGGTTTTAGGGAACCTGAGGCCTGTCACACAAGCCTGGCTTCCAGTTCTGCAGCCTGCTGGCTCCAGCAATCTTTTCACAGCTGAGCTATCTACCCTCTGCCAAGGCCTCCTAAGTAAGAGGAAACCAACATTGGCCAAATGTCACTCAACAATCCAGGTATTTGATCTCTGGCATTGAAAACATGGAGAACTTTGCCCCCTGCATTTTATTTTTATTATTTTCTTTGGAACAGGGCCCGGGACATATGCAAAATCAAAGTTTTGCAACATGCTCTTGAGGGACAGCCAGAGAGAGAAGTGGTATTTCAACCATATAAATCTCTCAGCTTATCTCTTTCCAGTGGGAAATGTATCCTGATTCAATCACCCAAGTAGGTTACTGATAATAATTGTTTAACATTTGGTTTTCACTTTATATGTTCTTCAGTATACTCTCTTGAGTGTTCTGTCAACTCCCTACCAATCCCAAGAGGAATTTTGTAGGACTGGATGGTCATTATGATGGTTTTGTTGTCAACTTGATCTTTTTAATTATCTTGGGTGGGTCTCTGAGGATGTTCACAGGAAGGCAGCCTCTCAGCAAGGGGCAGGATGTAAAGAAGCTCAAAGAAGCTAGAAGTAAACATCTTTTCCTGTTTGGGCAGTGCAGGAAAGAAAGTTCAGAGACTCAGGAAGCCATTAAGTCTGGGATAGGGTCGCAATGCCCCACCCTAAGGCTATATAAAGGAGAAGAAATTCTTTCCTTGGCCCCTTCTGCCTGTTTGCTGTTCTGTGTGTGGTGTAGGTGATGGGTTTTTCTCTCTGCTCAGACCTGTGAAAGAGGGTCAGCCTCTTTCACTGTTACAGAACTTCCCCTCAATCTGTAGTTTCAATAAATCCTTTCCTCTCCCAAATTGGGCCTGGTTTGGAGATTCATCCCAGCAGTGTGTGGCTGACTGCAACAGTCATCAAGATGAGATTTTTGAGGAAGAGCAAATGTTATCATTTCTAAGAGAGAAGATGTGAACACTGAGGTGTAGAAAATGGAAAAAAGCTTGCCAAAATCTTATGAATAAAATTTCACTGGTCTGGATTCAGAAATGAGGATTTGAGATTTAAATGGCCTCTGCCATCTGCTACAAGCAAACGAACCCAGTGATTCATTTGGTGTGAACATACATCACCTGACAGCTAATCAACCTATCAGCCCTCGTGTTTGGAGTCATGTGTGATCTGGCAGATCATCTTCACTCTTGAGATCTTTATTTAATAGGACAGGGTGAACCAAGGCCCAGTGTTTATCCTTTTGGGCACTTCTTGCATAGATTGTATTTCAGCTCACACCTTCGCTTGCTTTCACAAAACTAATCTCACACAGTGTTACCCTTATAGCCACTCTGGCAAGGGCAGAGCTGGTATCCTTGGCTGCCATGTACAAAGGCACAGAAAGGAGTGATGAGCCAAACTCGCAGCTCAGTTTTGGGAGAAATGCCTGGTCATAATTCTGGCATGGGATGGTGATAGTGGCCATCTGAAAAATGGGGATAATACTAAATTGACTACAGACTTGTGTTGATGATCAAATATGAGAATTTAAGGTTCTCTGCTTGCTCAGTGCTAGGCACAAAGGATTACCACAAAGGATTAAGACTGGTGATCTTCTGTTTTTTTCATGTATGTGTGCATGTGTGTGTGTGCTGGTTATCATGCACGTGTATTGCCACTGTGCCTGCACATGTGTGAAGGCTAGAGGGCAATCCTGGGTGCTGTTCTCAGGAACACTGTCCACCTCCTTTGAGATAGAACCTTTTATCACCTCTGAGCTCACCAATTAGGACAACAAGCCCAATCCCCAGGGATCCTCATGTGTCCCTCTCCCCATCTCTGGGATCATTGATAGGTACTACCACATCCAGCATTTTTACATAGGTGCTTGGAACTGAACTCAGGTCATCATGCTCAGGAGGCAAGTACTTCACAGACGGAGGTATCACCCAAGCCCCAGATACTGATGCCTTCATCATCAAAGTCTAGAAGGTTTCTCCACCTCAACACTCCTAACATTGTGGCTCATCATTGTTGTTTGCAGGGTTGTCAGGTACATTGTGGGATACTCAGCTGCATTCTCATTTACGCTCCTTAGATACCCATTGTACCACAACTCATCATCATCTTTGAGTGTGACAACCAAAAATATCTCTAGAATTCCCAAATGTCCCAGGACGCAATCTTTAAACTATTATCACACCATATTTAAATGACCTGTCTCCATATTTGCTATGACACTAGGAGGTATTCAGAAGCAGGAAGCATCTCCCCCTTCATCCTCAGCTTCTGTCCAACGCCAGCTGAATGAAGTCAATGCTTCTAAGCGCTTCTCCAGTGAGTGAACTTGGAATGCAGTTGTCTGGTGACCCTTCTCTTTTGGCTTGTGTAGGTGACTCAGGCGTCATTGTAAGAAGATTTATAATGCTCCTCCTGCCCCTCTCTGTCATCTCTTCTCCCTTCTGCAAACATTAATTGCCACTTAGTGAAACAGCAGCATTTGTTGCCAGGAAGCAGGGCAGAATCAGAAGTCTCAGCCAAAGGCTGCAAGGATGGAGACTTGTCTCTTGTCATGCAAATCACGTGAGTCTCTAGGGCTCCTTGGGCCACTGGGAGGACCAGAGCTGCAAGTTTGGACACCTCCAGCTGCAGCCTCTCCCACCAGCACTGCAGGAGGTAGTATTTCTTTATTCTGAAGGTCAGCAGAAAAGATTTCACAGAACGAAGGAAGATGAGCAAGACTCTATGGATCCTGGGTCTCCAACTACTTTTGTGTGTGTCCTTGCTCAAGGTCGGTCCCATCTCTGCACCTCAGTGTCTTCATTTGTGAAGGAGAGCTTAGGTCTCAGGCAGGATTTTCACATGGGTCTATTGTATAATGGAACCACAGCAAAGAATCTGCAATTTCTGAGCATGCCATAAACAGCTCATCTATTTCCTCTGCCAAAAATAATCCTCCTGTCACTCCTCTCTCCCTCTGCCCCTGTTGTGTCCTGGTGAATTCCCACATATTCTGGAAGGCCCTGTTCACATATTGCTTTCTCTCGGTGAATTTCTCTGTGGACTCAGATAGAATGAATTCTGCCTTCCTGGGCACACATCGCAACCCTGCTCATCCTTGCACTTGTACTTCTTGGTTTATTTTAGGCAGCTGTTTATATGCCTGCCTCCTCCTGCACTATGGGCTCTTGGGGAGCAGGAGCTGTTGATTTCCTGTCCGTATCATCAGTCTGGGACACAGGGTTTGGAACATAGCAGGGATTTGATTTTGCTGGTTCAGTTGGATTGAATTTTCTTTTCAGCAGATCCAATGTCTGCTGGAAAAATCAAGAAAATAAGCCACTTGCATCTCATAGAAGGTCCTTGTCTTGTGATGAGAGCCCTGTGGGCCATCCCCAAGCTTTACTGAGCAAGTTCCCTGGAATGTTTGCAGTCTTCTGCCAGACGGTTCTCTAAGACGAGTGTCCATTTATCACTGTGTGTGTGTGTGAATGCATGTGCATGCACACATTTTACATAGGTTACAGTCTTATATCACTCACCCTCAGTCCCCATTTCCCCAAGGGCCCTCCTATAGGCTTGCTCATTTTGTAGCTTCCCAGATGCACACAACACCCCCTGCCACCATGCCCCAGTACACTACCAAATAGTAAATGCACATCTCTATACTTTACTTTGCACAACATATGTGTCATTTAATTCTCAAACATACACACTTCCTGGAGCATTGATTTACCCCATCTAGGCACAATTCTCTCCTTAGGGTTTCAACACTCAGGTTATCACATTATAGTGACAAGTGCCATTCATTATACCAGAGATTTCCACACTGTGCCTATGTACTCAGATCACATGGGAAAGTTAGAAATAAAATTCTGAGATCCTACTTCTTGGGTTTCTAAGGATATTAAGGATGGAGGTGAGGCATCTGTATTTTTAAAAATATTTTTAGTTATTTATTTGAGAGGGAAAGAGACAGAAAGAGGCAGACAGAGAGAGAGAAAGAAAGAAGAGAGACAGAGAGAAGAAAGAGAGAAGAGATGGGGAGAGAATGGGTGCACCAGGGCCTCCTGCCACTGAAAATGAACTCCAGATGCATCTGCCACTTTGTGCATGTCTTGATGTGGGTATTAGGGAACTGAACCCAGGCCATCAGGGTTTGCAAACAAGTGCCTTTGACCACTAAGCAATCTCTCCAGGCTGATCTGTATATTTTGGATTTCTCTAGTGGACTCTAATGTTTATTCATGTCTGAGGGCTACTTCTTCATATGATACCACCGGGAATGAGGTGTTCTATATTCATGAATGTCCCCCATAAGTTAAATTAATTCACTAATCTAAACAATGTAATCACTTAATATTATATTGTTGGAAACTTTATTTTTTTCAATAGAAGTGCTAGTGTTTAATTTATTTTTAAAGTATTATTGATTTATTTATGAGAGAGAGAGAGAAAGAGAGAGGAGCACGCAGAGCCACTTGCCAATGCAAATGAACTCCAGATATGTGCCACATTGTGCTTCTGGCTTTACATGGGTATTGTGGAATCCAGCTGGCAGGCTTGGCAAGCAAGCACCTTTAACCACTTAGACATCTCCCCAGCCCCTGAAAAGTTGAGTTTATTAAGCATAACCTGAATGTCATGAACACAATTATTTTAATACTTGTGACAAATGAATGTGAAATGCTATGCTGTAGTTTAGAGATATGTGTGTGTATATAAAACTAACTACATAGTTTGTTGTTCATCTCTACTCACTGGCTCTGCTATCTGGCTTCTCAACTCATGTCCCAGAGAGCCGACCTTATACAGAAAGGATCTCCAGATTTGGGCCATGTGTCAGAGAGAATTTGTAATGGGTACAAATTTTCTGCAAGTTATATATATATATATATATATATATATATATATATATATATATATATATATATTGTATATAACTAGCATACAACTTCAATTGGATATGGAATTTATGGCATTGTTCAAGCATTGGAGTTGGATTTCCAGGGACACTTCTTGGTGACAAATGTAATCTTTTCCCTTATGGACACTAGGAAATGGCTGATGTGGGAATAGGATGTTTCCGAATGACATTTGAATCAGTATGGTTAATTGCTTCTCACCCTGCAGTAGAAGGAACAGCTAGGCTGCTTGTGTAAGGTGCAGAAGTCGCAGCACCACCTGTAGAGTCTGAATCATTAGTCTCAGGGCCCCAGAATCTGCACATTTTACAGTAAGTGCTTCAGGCATTCTGCTGCAAGGGCTCAGGTAAGTGGTGTGATCAGTTTTGTTTTTGCATCCTCCTAGTCTTCCGTTGACTAATACCTTGTCCTTCGGCTCCTTCATGCAATTCACAACATGAACTTGACCTTACCCAAACTGTTCTATGTCGTATGCCATGAGAACTGTCTATGTAGTATGCCTTGGAAATTTTGGTGATGATGCTTTTTATAAAAGTTTCTAAACACTGGCACTTATCCATGGAATACACTTAGAGTCCCACCACCATATACCATATGGAAGCCATTTTTCATTGACAGCTGAGTCCTGGAGATGTCTAGTAATCTTAGGAGTCCCAATAGCCATAGCTTTAGACAGAAATGAGTGTCTGGCTGGTTAAAGGGCAAGTTGATGGAGAGGCAACTTTTGGAGCCCGTGATCTCCACTGCTCCAGGACAAGACAATGCAATGAGTCATTTATTATCTGGTGGAGAATAGTGCGGAGGAAGAAATTGTGATGACTAGACAATTGTCTTAGGAATTTCAGGCTATTACTACAGAATACCATAAACTGGGTGGCTTAAAAAATAAAAAGAGAACTCTATTTGTTACCATCTGGTGACTGGAAACTCCAAGATTAAGGGGCCTTACAAGGTCAGACCAGGTATCTGAAAATAGTCTGCAGTCTACTCTCTGGTTTGTATGTAGCTGTATGTATGTATGTATATATGTAGCTCTTCTGTCTCCTCCACTTTCATGAGTTCATCCAACCACTCCCAAAGTCCCCAACTCCAAATATTATCACAGTGGAGGTTAAGATTTCATATTGGAATATTGGAGGGGACACAAGCATCCAGTCCAGAGCAATAGTGGTGTAAAGCCTTCTCTGAAGAATTCTCCAGTCTCATTGAGAAGACCCAGCTAAGGAAGCAAACAGCAGCTAGTGATTGGAGGAGACAGGCTCTAAGTATGGGGATTGAATGGGATAGATTGTTTCCTTGCACTAAGACAGAATACTCAGCTTTATTCAAGTGGACGTATGGGCACCCACCCTGAAGGAAAGCGACACCTGAGGGTTACTAATTCATCACTCCACTGCCTGTTTGGGTTGCCTGTCTCACTGGATGCTCGAAAGAATATTGGGATTTGCTTTAGAATAGAACATCTGGAGCTATTGTTATAGCCACTGTTTACTGTTAGTGAGTAAACATATTATGTAGTGATAACTGTAGTTTGCTAGATGTTGGTCTGCGCAATTTTGATCACTGACTACATTTCTCAGGGCTCTATTGTATACATACAACCTCAATGATCTGTTGATGCAGACACAACAGGGTTCCATGGATGATGCTTCCAGGACCCACCATGGACTCTTTCACAATCATATTTTTTGTACTTGCTTGAGCTTCATGTCCTGTTCCAACTTCCTTTCAGAGTAGATGGGCGGATGTTGAAGAAACCTCTAGCATATACAACTTTCAGGGCCTTTACAGCAGGGTTTTGCAGCAGAATTGGAGGTTATATGTTGGGGACAATAATGACTTCCAACAAATCATCAAATCAGTATGTGTGAGTCTCCGTCTCATTCGCCCCATCTTTTTATGCATATTATTACTTTGTTAGAAATCACATGTCTTCTTTCTGACATGTCAATCCCTTGAAATGGTGGTTCTGGAACCTAGAGCCTTGAGCATACTAGGCAAGCATTTTAATATGGAGCAATGTCTCCAAAGATATATTGCTATAGAAACCATGGTAGTTTCAATGAAATGTCTCCCATACTCTCATGAATTTTGAATACTTGGTCTCCAGTTGGTGGCAATTTGAGAAAGTTGCAGGGCCTTTGGGAGGTGGAGCCTTGTGGGGAAAAAGTGTGTCACTGGGAGTGAGCCTTGAGGTTTCTTAATCCAGCCCCACTGGGTCTGGTTAGCTCAGCTCACTCTTGCTGCCACTCCCAGCTGATGTGGAAAGATGTGAGTGAGTTTTCTGTTCTCTGCCATGCTTCCCCTGTCATGATGACACTTCCCTTCAAAGCTGTAAACTAAAATCAACCCTTTTTTCCCCTGAGCTGCTTCTGATCAGGTGTTTTGTTCCATAAACAGATCAATATCCTTCTTCTGTTCTTGATTTTCTCACCTGTTTTCCCACAAGAAGGTGACATTGTATCCTTCCGTGATGTTACCTGCAGGCTACAGTCTGGACATCTGAGCCTGCCTGGGTCCCTGGTGACTTGTTTTCTTGCTACTCCTTCTCACTACATGATGCTCCTACCACACAGAGCTGTCCAAAGCTCCTCTCCCAGGAACCTTCTTCTCCTTGGCTCCTTCCCGGAGAGTTTCCACTCATCCTGTAAGGCTGAGCTCTAGTGCCTACATTTCTGGCTTCTCTGAGAGACTTCTGGCAAATGGGGGCTGGCTGGGTTTAATCAACCCTTCCCATCCTCAGAGGACATTACCGTGTGGCACAGCACAGTACCTACTCAATCCATGCTGAACACTCTGAGAGAACCATGGAAGAACCATCAGTTAGACAGGTGGAATAGGAAGGAAAAGACAGCAGGCCTGAAATTCCAAATATTACTAACTCTTCCCCACACAAACTATTTATTATTCTATTCCCTTGAGAATTTTTTTAAAATGCATTCAATGAAAACTCAGTGAAGGAATAAATCCAGAAAATTAAAGCCTTATGTAACTGGCAATGGAGCCATCACTCCCTCTCTGTGTTTGTTCAGTGCAAAGCTCAGTTGGGTCCTGTTTGAGTAACAAGCCTCAGCGTTTACATCAGAACCACTTTCTCACCACTTAATCCACTGCTCATAATGGCTTCTGGGGTAGAAAATTGGTACACAGAAAAAATAGCATGTCACTGTTGAGTTGTGACAAGGTAAGAGGATCCATCCATTACTGCACCCATTTCAAACCTGCTGGGCAAATTGCAAAATGGGAAGAACAGCCTGGCAGGTGAGGACATGCAGCAAGCAACACACTCATGCCTCTTAATCTCACAGGGATATGATCTTGGTGCTCTTTAATATTGATGTAACCAGAAATATGCTTTGTCCTGTCTCCTCGCCGTCTATCATACCACACATCCATCACACCACACAAGCCTTCTAATCTCTAGCAATTTACTCTGGGAAGCAGAGCAAATAAATTTGTTGCTATTATGGTATCTTATGATAGTAGAAATGGGGATAAGGTTAGGATGTTTCAATGAGGTATTAAAATACAAATTGTAATTGTAAGGTTCCTGGGTTTCTTTGTGCAGTCAAAGCTAAGGGTTTGCACTCATTTCTTCAATAGGTATTTAGAGAGTATTCACTCTAAGCCAGGTACCTTTCTAGGCTCTGGAGATATATTAGCTAATAAATCAAGGTGCCTAACCCTATGGAACATGCGTTCTAGAATAGAAAATAAACATAAATGAATGAAACGGTAAGTATATTACATGTCAGAGTGTTAGTGCTATAAAGAACGACAAGACAGTCTGCTGTCATGGGAATGTGTGTGTGTGTGTGTGTGTGTGTGTGTGTGTGTGTGTGTGCACATGTGCGTACATATGCTCACTGAAGAGGCTATTTTGAATGGTGGTTGGAGGACTAGAGGAACCTCGCTGAGATGAAATCTGAGAAGATCATTAATACAGGGACAATTGCTACAAAGTGGGTGGTTTGAAACAAGAGAAAATTGGTCTTGGGCGATCTTACTGGTAGCATACATGTTTAAGGTCTGAAGTTAGATCTTTAGGGTGCAAACATTCTCATGGACACACACACACACACACACACACACACACACACACACGAATACTATGTCACAGTTCTGCTTCTGCATGCCAGAGACTGTATTTTAAACAGAGCTTCCCTCCCTCCCTTCCTCCCTCCCTCCCTCCCCAGGCTTTATAGGAAACTCTCGTCTTTTCCAACTCTTCTGGAGGCTGTTAGTAGCTCCTTGATTGGCAGCCATGCCTCTGTAACTTTCAGCTAGATAGTCACATGACTCCTCTCCATGTGGTCAATACCCCTTCCCTCTCTCTGACATCATGCTTATGATGGCACCTGGAGCCAACCAGATAATCCAGGATCAACGCCTCTTTGCAAGAGCCTTAACTAAATCCCATCGTTTTCCATATAACACAGCACTCACGTAGTTTGAGGGTTAGACCATGGTTGTATTCTTTTGGGATGAACATTAATAAATATGAGGATTAGGGATAGGGAGATGGTTCAGCCTGTAAGAGGACTTTCTGTACAAGCACGAGGAGCTGAGTTGGCTCCCCAGCAACCATGTAAAAAGCCAGGTATGACTTTACATGCCTGTAAGTCCACTACCGTGTGAGTCAGAGACGAGAGATCCACCAAGTTCCTTGGTCAACCTGTCTGGCGAGAAGCCAGCAGCTCCATGTTTAGTGAGAGATTCTGTGTCAAGGAAGTAAAGCTGCAGAGTGAGAGAGGAAGACACCAGGAGATCTCCTCTGGCCTTTGCATGTGTGCACAACTGCAACACACGTGTACACCACACACACACACACACACACACACACACACACACACACACACACATAAATAAGAGGGATCATATGCCCCAAATAATATACAGAACTGAGAACAATGTTTTAGAACAGCACGTGCCAAGGCTCTGAGCCCAGCCCAGCCTTGTGTGAGACAGGAGAGGTAAGGCCAGGAAAGAAAGCAGAAGACCGAGGTCCAAGGTGGGTGGCAGTGAAGGTCATGGAGTATTGCAAATGACTTTGGCCTTGACCTCAGATAACTTCAGATGACCTCAGAAGGCTAGAGTAGAAAATCGATATGGACTGATTCCTGCTTCATAAGAGGAGTCTGCTTATGCTGTGCAGAGGGGTTGGAGGAAAGATGCAAGGTGAACAGACTCCACCTTAGCAGATCACCGTGTCCTATGGGTACACAGACTGGTTTTTGGTGGACTTGGGTGTGAAGGCCTAGATTCCCCCACTGATAAGGAAACCGACATGTGGGTGTCATAAAGGGATGTCAGGGAGGAAACGGGTGAGGAGTGAGCAACAGAGAGGCTGATACAAATAAGCTAAGCATCAATCTGCCGCAGGGTAGGGCTTGCACAAGGGGTTTGCTCTAGAAATTCTCTCACTAGTAGGCAAAGGCCCATGGGCTCTTATGGCTGGATTGCCTCATCTCGAGTGTTCAATTTTTGCATCTATTATCACTTCTATTCTCTGTTGCTTATCCCAAACCTCCAAGAAAGAATTGTTATCAGCACATCAGATTTCGGTGAGGGTTTTTTTTGGATAAAAGTAACCCCAACTGTTCAAAGCACACTAGGGCCATTGTTAGAAATCTAACCAAATTTGGGTGGGTTTCAAATTTCAGCTCTAAGTCTCTGGTGTGGGTAGAAGTGGGCAGAAGCTACTGAGAAATGAGAATAAGAAGGGAGGCAAATCACCTTTCTAGTGCCCGGGGCAATGATGTCCTAGCCATTGCTCATATTGCTCTTTTCCTCTGTCGTTGGCCCACTGCCTGCTCTCAAGTTGGTTATGGGAAGAACTCTATCCCATGGGAAAGCCCCTCTAGTGGCTTTGAAGTAGCCATAAGTGGACCTATACTTGACTGGGCATATAGCCTGTGGCAGGCTCTTTCTATAAATTTTCTTTCATTAAACACTAACTCCAACCTTCACAGTAAACCAGTATTAAGGTGGAAGAAAGGCAAGGGAAAGCAACTTCAGGATGGGAAAAACTTCCCTAGGTCTTAGAGCTTACGCAGCAGTGTTGGGATTCTCAATAGCTCTCTGACCTCACATTAACTCTATTCTTCCAGTTATATCAGGCAAAAGTCCTGGGGCCTGGTTCGAAAATTCTGACTTCTTACTTCGCTGGGTGTCAACTGATTTATCTATAAGTGGCATTGCAGATCAGGAGCCATCACCTTGGTCATGGGTATTTGAGGCACCATCTCCAGTTGCTCAAACCTCTGGCCTCCCAGTGAGCTCAGAGCAGGTGGAATTCAGGACATGGGTCTGGCTTTGCTCTCAGGCTCCCTGTCAGAGGCTGCTGCTGTCTAACAGCCAGCTGGGTGGGTTTCCCCTGAACTTAACTTGATGCTAGACGTCTGAGGGGCTGACCATGGTCATCCTATTCCTCAAAAGTCTGTTTCTCCAAATTAGCAATATTTCCTATCAATGCCAGCTGAATGAGTGTTGTGGGCACCCTATATTTAGCATTAATAGTCTCTTATTCTTTGGTCTATGGAGCTCTCTAAAAGGGCAGTTTTTATATCTGTACTACTTGTCTGTGTGATAGTCAAGTCTGTTAGCCATTGTTCAAAGCTTGCAGGCCTTGTCTATAGAGCTTAGAGCAGTATATAACCCTCACTGCTGCTTAGCATTGTCTGGAAGTCCCTTGTGAATTCCACATCTGCTGATGATGAAAGCAGCATTCACTGGTGCTCCTTTCATTCTGAACACTTGAAAACTCAGTGGTGTGAGTTTCACTGTGAAGACTTTATGTCGTCCTCACAGTAATCACACGAGGGCTCATTGACTAGGTAAAAACCGAGATATCATTAAAGTAAGGACATTTCTGTGAATAGATATCATATGCATTCCTGAGGATGATCACACTGATACTACATGACACGCACGAGGCTTGTGAGGAAATGTAAGATGGAACCTGCCATAGTTTCCCTGCACATCACAGGAAAGTACCCCAGGCTGGGTCTCTTAGTTCTGTAGACTAAAGATCAAGGTGTTGGGAGGGTGGCTTCCTCTGAGCACTTTAAGGGAGAATCCTCTGTGTGCTCCTCTCCTAGCTTCTCATGCCATCTTTTAAAATATTGACAACTTCTATTCATAGACACAATATACCCTCATCATAATCTCCAACCAGCCTCCTTACTCCCTTTCCCCATCCCCCCTCCACTGTCCTTCCAGATGTCCCCTCATCTCATCTCTGACCTGTGTCTTCATATTCACAAGACAATCCCTCCTGTGTGTGTTCACATAACCTTCCCTTTGTGTATTCAATCTGGGTCTAAATTTCCCAATTTTATATACCAGGCACTGCATGAAGGCTTACCCCAATGAGCTCACTGTCACTGGTAGCCTCTAAGTCCTTACTTCTAAATGCAGTCCCATTCAGAGCTAATGATGTAGACTTCCCATACCTTTTAGGAGGATACAATTCATACCCTCTCAGGATCTAAATGGTTGGTAGTTAAGAACTGCAGCATGGTGTTGTGTGTGTTAAATGATTAAGAAAACTCATTGACTCTACGTTGAACATGGGCGTCACCCTTGGAAAGGACCTAATATCTCCTGGTAGAAGTGAGCACCATGGGAAGTGTTGGGAGGAAAAATGTCTGACATCAGACATCAGAAAGCTGTTGCAGTCCTTGGATGAATGTGGCCCCTCACACAAGCCCCCAAAGGACTTGATCGTGATGTGTTTTCTGTGTTCCTGCTTTGCAACTTTTATTCCTGAGAAGGGTCAATTTTTTTAGTATTTCCCCAGTTTTTCATAAGTAAATGCAAGTCCTATGTCATTCACGTCTAATTGCCAATTACCCTATATACCAATATCTTTGGAACAGTGGACAGGCAAAAATCAAATATTCTACCAAAACTTATCTAACCTTACATAGGAGTTGGGGTCATGCCCAAGTAGGCTGATGCAGTGACATAAGTCATAAAACACTAAGATGTTGTGCTGGAAAGAAATTAAGAAAAACATAACTGATATACTGTCATAGCCCTGAACGAGATGTACCCTGATCTTGACGTGCCCACACTACTGTGCAAGACAGTGTCAATCTCATGCCTGAATAAAGGACTTTGTAGATAAGAAGATGATTGGTTGAGTCTGACTTAATCAAAAGAGATGCTAGTCCTATGAGCCTAATCTAATCATCCAAGTCCTTGAATACGACAACACTTTTCTCTGGCCTGAGATGGAGAGAAGAAATGCGTGAGAAGATTCCAAGCACTTTGCAGTCTTTGAAGACGAAAACTGGAGGGAGGAACACAGCCTCTATGATTAGAAAACTATCCTCAGTCCTTCCACTCACCAGAAGACAGCAAAGAATCGGGGCTTCATTTCTACATCCATGGGTACCAAAAATTCTACCACAACTTGAATAAGCACAGAAGCAGATTCTTTCCTAGAAAGGATACCACATCATTCTCCCAAAGCCTTGGGGCTTTGGCCATGGGAGATCCTGTGTAGGGAATATGGCTGTCTTGACCCAGTTTCCCATCTCCAGATCTCTAAGTTCATAAATGGGTACTGATAGATAAATTCATAGTAATTTATCAAGTACTGCTAAGTTCACAGTATTTTGTTACAGCTTTTAAAAAAAAAACATGCTGGGGTGAGGAGCTTACCACATATACGTAAGGACTGAGTTTGGATTCTCAAAACCTATGTAAAATACCAGGTACGGTGTTTCATGCCAGTTAGCTTAGTGCAGGGGATGTAAAGACAGATGGATCTAGCTGGCAGGATCCAGAAGGATCTAGCCTTATGGCTAGTTAGTCCAGCCAAATCTGTGAGCTCCAGGTTCAGTGAGCGACCCTGTCTCATCACCATAGAGATGTGTGAAAATACCCAATGCTGACCATTGGATTTCACTTACATGTGCACACATGTGCAAATGGACATGCACACCTGCATGCCTAGAAACATTCACACACATGTGTGCTTACACCACCCACAAACATACACATGCATAAAAACCCCACCACTCACTCCTATTTGCTATTCTGCTGATAGATTCTGGGGTCAGATATCTCAGTGTTATAGGCGGTTCAGGTAGACTCAAGGGCCCCCCTCCCCAAAGGAGAAATACACATTGATCTTCCAGTACATCTGATACTTGTCAGGACTCAAGCTGACCACCTGCCTTTGTCTACGCTTTCTCCCATTTTCTGCACCCACAACTTTCTTGGAATTTTTGGAGGGCTCCCTTTGAGCCTCCACAAATCTAACCTTACCTCTTAATCAATCGGAGACCCCTGGATGTATTTATGTCGACATATTATGGTCTGTACCTGTCTAGTTTCCATAGGAATCATAACTCAGACTTGTTTCGATTTTTTTAAAGCTGCTTGCAGTCCCCAGTGCCCACTGACAGCAATTGTTGTATTTTTCCAGTCCTTTCCACTTTCTCTATGGGGAATTTGGTTCTGTCTCTCTTCAATAAATCTAGTTTGTATGTTCTCCTTCTGTCCCTGTTCACCATCCTACATGAATGGGAGACAAAGAACTCAAGAACAGTGGCTGTGAAGGTTTAGTGACCATTGAGTGTTCAGTACTCTTACACCTGATCTAAGCCCACTCAGAGCTGAGAAAAGCCCTGTTGCCCTCAAAGCCCCAACACTGTGATCCAGAAGCTGGTCTCTACCCAGCACAGACCATTTCTAATTTCCATGGACACTTTTTCTCAACTAAGCTGGGAAAGCACTTGCACAAAAATGTGTATTTTTCAACAGCATCTACTTTAAGATGTTTTCTTTTGTCTTCTGTTACATAACCTACAAGCTTTGAGGATAAATGATATTTGGAAATATTGTCATACGAGATAGATTTCCATATATGAAATATGTAACTTTAGTTGCAGAAATTATTTTTCGAGAGGAAAATCCATACTTTCCTCTAATCTCCATAACCTCACATGAAGGTTCATGTACATTTCAGATGTTTTTCTTCCTCTCCTTCTCCTTCTCCCCCCTCATTTAAGTAAATACATTTTTCTGTGAAGCCTTTGCTGAGTTCACGGTCCTCTCAAAAACAAAACAAAAAGAAACAAACAAAAACACCAATGGTTTTCTTTTGAAAATTAACCATGTATCCACCGGCTGATTTGAGTTATCCCATCCGGAGCATCTTCTTTGGGTTAAAGTAATTCAAATCCGGATTTTATCAACACAGAATAATGAGCTCGCTCCCTTTACAAGGAAGTCAATGCTTTGAACACAGTGTTCACTTCCTTCAGGGAAAAACATCTCTTGAGAAGTGGAAATATTTTGTTTTCAACAAAGAACCTGCTGCTCTAGATTGGTTAAAAAACAGGTTCAACAATCTTTTTCCATTCCTGCATTAAATGTTGGGGAGAAAAGAATGCTGGATATTATGGGTAATTTGTGTATCATTTGTAAGAATTAAAAGTAAACTCTGTGTGTGTACATATGCACACCGTGAGTGCATTTCATTTACCCAGAAGGAAAGAGGCATTTGAAAAAATTGTATATTAATAAAAGAAGTAAACTGGTTACAATACATAATATATAGTTTGAGTTGCATCGCATCTGCAGTAATGTCAGTGGCCAATTTCATTCAATGATTGTCATGCCGATGGTTTCATTGTGCTTTCTAATTTTGATCGATACATTTTTATCATGTGTATCATTTTTGTTAACCAATTTCCCAACTTCTTCCTGGGTTAGGGAAAGACTGTCATCACCGCCATTATCTGCAGAATCCTGAACACTTTTATTGACTTCAAGAAGCATAGTTTTGGGGTCTTTCTACATTTTGTGCTGCAGACCAGCCATGCAGAGAGAGACATGAGGGAATGGCGTGGTGTTTGCTGTGAAGATGCTGAGAGTCTATAAGCACAACTCTCCTGTGTCCAGAGAGGAAGACTCCCAATTCCTTGCACTATTAGTAAGTACTATAGCATACTTGCAGAGGATATTCAAATGAATGCAAACGCCTAACCACTTTCTAGTAAGCCCACCATGATTTTACATGAGAGGCTAGTGTAAACAAGTGTTTGTGTGTATTCAAGAGTTGTTTTTAAAAGGTAACATAAAAACCCAAGCACAGGGACTATTCTATAACTCTTGTTTTTCTGTGGGTTGGTAAAGAGCTGTTGTTATTTTTGGTTTACTGTGGTTTGGGGTCACTGTTCTATTAGGAGAAGCAAGAGTGTAAACTCTTAAAAGAGTGTTAGAAGTCCTTTCAAAATTGACCTTAGGTTGACTCCATTTCCTAGATGTTATACATATACACAGTAGAGTTTTACTCAGCTAGAAAGAAAAATGAAGTTATGAAACTTGCAGGAAAATGAGTGGAATTGGCAAAAATAATAGTAAGTGAAGTAACACAAACCCAGAAAGACAAAAATTGCCTGTTCTCTGTCGTATGTGGATTCCCACTTTTAATGTTTGTATGTATATAAATATGGGGGTATGAGGGTGAGCACAGGCTGTGAGCAAAGGTAGGAGGCCAGAAGAAGGGATCAGATGCTGATGAGAGGAGGAAGGACAAAAGGAAATGTGTAGTTTGAAAGCAAAATGGAGACTAAGTTGAGGGAGTGCACAAGGGGGAATAGAAAAAGGGAGAAAGGAAAACGTAAAAAAAAAGTGCTTGAAAATAGCATAGTGTAACCCAATTCTTTGTATGCTAATAAACATGTTTTTACAAATGATCTGGTGAAAGATCGATTACTACCTCCAAGTATACTTCTCCAAAGTGATCAGCTCCCTTCTGTTACATACAGGATGGGTGCTAAAAGCTACTTATCCACTCCTGGTGCTCGGCCGGCCCTCACGTCCTTGCTCAGTGCTATGCCTTTCATCCTCAAAGCCTTCCAACTGCAGACTCGGCCCACCTCACCACACTTCTCATAATAATTCTTCCCTGAAAGTCTGCTGTGAAGCAAGTTCAAGTCAGTCCCATTACCCTGCCCATCTTTCCTGTATCCCTGTACTTCCCCTTCATATGGTCTTCTCTTAGCAAAGTCTCTCTTACCATAGTAGCAAGAGGTACTACTGGTTAACCAGTATATTCTCAAACAATTCTATGTATCGATCTTTGTTGCTGTCAGCTTCTAGTTGCTGCGCAGAAAGAACCCAAACAAAAGTGGCTTGTGGAAGAATGGGTTTATTTGGCTTACAGACTTGAGGAGAGACTCCATCCTGGCAGGGAAAATGATGGCATGAGCAGAGGGGTGGACATCACCTCTGCCACAGCACTGGAAACAGCAGCAGGAAGGTGTGTCAAACACTGGCAAGGGGAAGCTGGTTTATAACCCCCAAAAGTCCATCCCCAACAACACAGCTCCATCGAGTTTGTAAAATCTAAACTGCCATCAGCTAAGGATCGATTACCCAGAACATATTCATTTGTTTGTGTGTGTGGGGGGGGGGCACCTGGATCAAACCATGACAATCTTCATGCCCATTTTCAGAGAAGGAAGCACACATTCAGGAAGGGGTCCCAAAGCACAAAGCCAGAGTGGGAAGTGCATCTCCCAGCCCTGGTTGTTAAGTTGTCATTCTGTGGAGCTGGGCAGAAACACATCTCCTTTCAAGCATTGTGTCTCTCTATTGGTTGAATGAAACAGAATTTACATTAGTGGGAAAAAGATTATACCACATTTCTCAGCCTTTACTGGCAAAGTTTAAAATTATTGATGCCATTTGGTATTGGTGAGTAGGTATAAGAAAAAACATGTTTTTAATTTGTTGTTACTTGTAGTGTTAATTAAAATAATACTTCACAACTGCCTATCAAAATAAAATATGTATATGCCCTGACATGTAATTTTACTTTTAGAAATATCTTCCTGGAAATAATTAGGATCCAGTATAAGGATATATCTATGAGTATATTTATCACAACACAGTTATAGAACAGTGAAAAGTTCTAAATATAAGCATTCATTAACAGGGAAATGGCAATGACATCACCTTATGGGCCATGGGATTATGGGGTATTGTGTAGGAAAGTCAGTACAGATCTGGATTGCAAAAATGGAAAATATTCACAATATATCACTGAGTATATAAGAGCAAATGTCAGAAAAATGGACAGAATATTCTATTTGGTTTTTGAAAAAGAAAAAAAAATCTCTTAAAAAGTCCTCTTCCATATATGACCAACTTCTCAAATTATTGAGCATGTTTATCCTCTTCAGAATAGTGCTTATGGGTCAAAGATGAAAACTGTTTATGCCAAGCACCTTCATTCTAAAGAAAGCCATCACAGCTGCCCGTGACCACCTCCCTGTCCACCATGATAGAGCAGCCAGAACTGACTCTACTGCCATTACCCTGCCTCCCTTCTATCCTTTAAGCAAAGCAGTAAGTGATGAGTATGGATTCCCCAGAGGTATTTGTGTATTCATGTTTATTGGAACAATTCAAAATTGCCAAGATATGGATATAAAACCAGCCTAGAAATCCATGAGCAGATGAGGGAATAAAGACAATAAAAAATATATGTATGTGTGCATATAGTGTATATATATATATATATATATATATATAATATGTGTGTATGTGTGTATGGGTGTGTGTGCTATGAATGTGTGCATTAGTAAACCATAAGGAATAATGGGACTATATTTTTCCTGAAATTTGAGATAGAAACTGTCATATGAAAAAATAAAAATAATTGAAATAAAGAAACTATCATATGAAATAATATAAGCCAGACTCAGAAAGATGACTATAACATGCTTTCTCTTATATACCAAATCTAGACTTAAAAGTACACACACCACATATACATGGGATATATATTCATATGTAAACATATATGTAGATGTGTATATGACATGAATACAGAAGGAGTAAAAGCTGGGAAGATGAAGGGGATCAGCAGGAGTGGGAGGAGAACAAGAGAAGGTAATGGAAGTCGAACATGATCTAAGCACATTTTATTTATTTATATATATATCATAATTAAACTCATTACTTTGTACACTAATTAAAATAACTTTAAAAGTGAAACAACACAAAGGAGCGAAGGAAGAAGGAAGGAAGAAGCAAGTGACCATCTTGGGAGTGAGAGCACAGGGAAGAGGAAACTTCCAGAGAACCATCTTCAGGGAGGTGGGATCTGCTGACAGGGGCTGCAGCATTTTCGCAGGTTGGATGACAGCCAGGGGAGGGAGAAAAGGAGACCAACAAAGGGAAGAGAGATCAGGGGAGCAGAAGCTGGAGATAGGATCCCAGCAGTTTCGATGGTTGCTTGTGGTACTCTGCTAATGAGGCATGGAGGATGTAGGGTTTTGCTGAGTCTGGCAGGCTTCTGGGACAGTCTCCTTCTGAAGGAAGTTGAGGCAAAGTCCCGGGGCCCCTGTAAATCTTAGCAATCCTGAAAACTCCAAAGCCCCTAGGCAGGCCACAGCTGTCCCCAAGATAAGATAAGCAGATCAAAGCCTAACTTATTCCAACTGCAAATAACAAACCTAAAGGTTTCATTTCCTCTGTTAACATCACCATTCTACAGAGTCACGTAGCCCCCTCAATTTATCTATGTAAATTAGGATACTGGCCCCTACAAATCAAGCTCATGAGATGCCCACAGATCTTGCTTCCTATGTTTCTACCTCTGATTTTTCTCTATAAAAACAGCTGCAATCTACCAATAAAATGAGAACTGCCCACTGCCGCATTCTCCCAAGGGTCTCTTCTCTCATCGGCTCATGGCTATTTCAAGCCGCTGCTCACCCAGCTCCCGTGGGTGAACGGGGAGTTGATGCGCACTGCAACCCCCTAAGTAACCCACGGACCCAGAGTTGCTGGGGAGGCAGAGAAGGACACACAGGAGAGACGTGAGTGGCTGTCACCAGCTAGAAGCAGTGCTCAGATGCCTCCTGGCAAAGCCTAGTGCTTAGCCCACCTGTGACCAGAGCAGGTGCTAAAACCACCTTCCACTCACACACGCTGACAGACACAGAACCAGACCAGGACGTTTGTCCAACCAAAGAGAAGAAGACAATTTCGCCCAATAAAGTAAGGAGATTTTAAGTTTCGCCTTCTTCCTGCTCTTCCCTGAAATCTGTTGAAGTTTGTGAGTGGAAAAGGAAGATAAGGAAGTGTCTTGCAGCCAGGCTATATGTTCT
>PVHP010028212.1:0-23299 GCA_004024765.1 Zapus hudsonius | reverse complement strand
TAAGATCTGTTCAAAGTCAGACCATTTTTTTCTAAATTTTGATATTTCATTTTTCCTTTCAGCTGAGTAAAATTCCATCGTATAAATGTACCACAGTTTCTCTGTCCATTCCTCCATGGATGGGCATTTGGGCTGATTCCAATTCTTGGCTATTATGAATTGAGCTGCTACAAACATAGTTGTACAGATGTTTCTGCGTTGAGATGTGACATCTTGTGGATAGATGCCTAGAAGAGGGATAGCTGGGTCCATTGGAAGGGTTATGTCCATTCTGCTCAGAATTCTCCACACTGCTTTCCACAGTGGTTGAACAAGTTTGCAATCCCACCAGCAGTGAATGAGGGTTGAGAGCTATGTAGTTTTGTTTGTTTATTTTTAAAAGTAGATGATCTTCTAGCTCAGAAATTATATAATGTCTACTGGTGTAAGAGAAAATTAAGTTGCATTGTTTCAAGAATATGTTGAATAGTTATCTTATTTAAAATGCACCTAACACTTGACTATATGTTGCTTTTCCAAAGAAATTAAATTCACTGCATAATTATGGCTAAATCCAAGCATATAAAGCATATCTCTTCAAGCTATATGATATAGTATGACTTTATTTTTGATAAAGTACAATAAAGTCCTGAAGTTCACATACACAGAAATAAACTTTGTAACAGCAACAACACAGAAGTAAAAAAAGAGGCCACTTAAAATAAATAAAACCTTACAAAAAGTAAAATACACACACTATTCCATTGCTCACGGTCAATATTTTAATAATCAACACAAACCAATATAAAATAGTGCTTTTATGACAAGTGCCTCTTAAAACATCATATAATTTTCAAAACTGTTGACTTCTAACCTCTGCTCTTCTTTAGAATTACCTGTGAGGGGAAGAAAATGAAGATTTACATTACACCTACAGAAAATAAAATTCCTCAATACATGTTAAACACCACTTTTTACACAATATCCAAGCCTCTGACTTAAGTAATTTTGCAAGGTGATTAGAGAATCTTCTTGCCTTATAACAATCTAGATTTCTCTAACACCAACCACTTTTCTCAAGAAATGCATAACATGCCTAGATTCTCAAAACTTGCTGTTAAAGTCACTTTTATCAAGGTCTCCAACTGTGACCTAAAATATCAAAATTATTGTTTTCAAACTTGAGGCTTCTTAAACATACTAGTAATCCAGGGAGTTACAGAATGTTCTAAAACCACAACCTCCTATTATAAATCAGGTATTTCCCAACTCTAAAGTAGTAGTGGTAGTGCAAATCCAATGCAGCAGAAAATTCTCATTGTTGGGAAGCAATTACATTAGCTCGAGGCCAAGACAGGTCAGCTTACACTGAAGCACTTATTACATGTTCAATTTTCAAAACATTATCTGTTACAGAAATAGGGCAAAGGGGAGATTTAATTTTAAAGAGGATAGGAGACTAGGCCAGAATATATTCAAAAATTTTTTAAAGAACATAGGTACTGTAGTTTAATTAAAAAAAAAACTAAATTTAAAACACAAACATATCATGGAGGATCCAAATGGAACCCCGCAGAGAATGACGGGATGAACAAGGGGCCCACAGCCACAGCTATTAAATCAACACAGGATAAGCCAGATTTCGACACAAAGACCCTTAAGCTCACAACCTTAAAGCAGCCTTAATACTCATCCACCACGACTCAGGGAACTATGAGGAAGAGGGGGCGGAAAGATTGTAAGAGCCGTGGTGGAGGAGATTATCCAGAGGCATGGCCAGGAGAACCTGGCTGAATATTAGGCTATCCATGGTCCCCTGTCACAAGGACTGATCCAGACAACCCATGGAGGAGGTTATCCAGTGGAGGGGGAAAGGGAGGGCAGCAGGGAATTGGGGATAACAACTCATTGTTTGCCACTAAATGTTGTAACTCATTATGGACAATAAATTTTAAAAAAAAATTAAAAAAAAATAAAAATAAAACACAAACAAAATACTTTTCAAGTGTATGTGTTTAAAAATTTACAAAATGTTGAATATATTATGTATCCAAGTAAATTTACAATATGCTTTCAGGAAAAATTCAACAAATTTCCTTACAGTACATTGGGCAAATATCAACTTAGGCAACAAAGCTGAATAAAGTATGTGAACCAACAGCAGTGAAGGCCTAGGTGGTATTTTTAAAAGACTTGCTCCTTACCCTCGCTGCATCCACTACATGGTCCTTGTTGATGATGCCACACTTATTCTCACAAGCATTTGTCCTGGACTCTTCTGCCAGCCGACGAATGAACAGCAAGCAGCTTAGGTGGACCTGCAAATAGAAATCAAAATGGACTCAGACTCAAACACCAATGTTTTGCAATAGGGACTTTAAATTTAAGTCTTCAGAAAATGCTAAGTCAAACATATCAACAACTGTATTTTAGGCTTTTATTTGACAATCTGAAGCATATGATTTTAACCAGATGTGTAAATTAAAATGTACAAAGCATTAATACAATTTGAAGACTGCTGAATTGAAAAATATATAATAGTCACTTGCTACCTATGAACTATAATATCTGCTAATAATCTTAAAGATTTCTTTTTCAAATTATTTTAAATTGATAATATAAAATAGCACTAAATTAAAAAACCTACAAAGACTTATAAATATTAACATTATGGGAAGCTGGGTAAAGCACACGTATTATTTTTGCAAATTTTACACATTTTTATGAATCTATAATTACTTCTAAATAAAAATGTAAATTATAAAAAAAAACCACAAACAGTAGACTGCCTGTTCCTCTCCTACATCACCCCATCAACAACTGTGCCATTCTCTTGCATATTCATTCTTCTAGAAATAAGCTCTACACATAAGTAAAACAAGTAACAAGTAAATTAGGTTATATAAATATAAACTTTTCAAATATATATGCTCTCTCTACACACACACATATATATCATACATCATTAGCAAATGATATATATCTTACTATCTTGAATATTCACACTAACATTTTACTAAGCAGTTTACTTAAAATACCCAAACCAAAAAGTGTTAATCTACATGCACATATCTTGAATATAGTTATGTCCACACAAGTCTAAGCAAGTAAATCTAAAAGTGAGCTGAGATCCTTTTAATAGGAATATACATAGTGTTCTTGATTCCATTATTGTTAACATCTGCCCCATTCACTGCTTTTGCCAGGTGCTTCGGGGAACTGCCCACTTAGATACAGGGAGAAGGTATCTCTTACCATACATTTCTTTTATTATTTACCTCAGAGTGCAGGATATTCACAATTTCTGGTACCACGCATAAACACTCCACTCCCAGAGTTCATTAAATGTTAAAGAATCAGGTAATGTTTCACTTGTAGAGATCTTCATTGGAATGTTACACAGGTGTTTAAGTGTCTAATGATAACAGAACAGTGGTCTAGAACTTAACAGAAAATACTCTTGTCACTTTTTAAAAATATTTATTCATTTTCAAGCAGAGAGATGAGAGAGCGAGTGAGCGAGGGAGCAAGAGAGAGAGTGAGAGAGAGAGAGCACCAGGGCCACCACCTTTGGGTCTGGCTTATGTGGGTCCTGGGGAACTGAACCCAGGGCCTTAGGCACTGGAGGCAAGTGCCTTAACAGCTGAGCCAACTCTCCAGCCCCTCTTTTGTCACTTTTGAAGCACTATCTTCACTAACTCTCAATTAGTTAAAGGCAAAGCACTCCAATTCTCATTTTTACATTATACCATTGTTTTAATTCAAACAGTGAAAGCATCCCAGACTTTCATCTGTTAATCTAGATTTTGTACTTTTAAAGAGTAATAGCTCCCAATTGCTCTCAGGATAATGTCCACATTTCTGAACACTAAACTCCACTTCAGTTTTCATCTTTTATCTTTCTCAGTTCCACATCTTTGCTTCCTTCCAGTAATACCTAATTAATAGACTTCCCTAAAAAGTCCAACTTCCCAATAGAGACCAGGTGATGGATCCACAGAATCTTGTGTTTCTTATCATTGTATATTACAATATGGTATAATTTCTCACCTCACTTCCTCAAGCACAATAATGGAAATAAATATTGTACTGGTCTCAATATTTTCCCCCATTACTTTTAGCACACTGCTTAATACAATGTTGTGGGGAGCCATTCATGCCATAAAATGTGTCAACATTTGTTTTGAAGGTCTCTGCTCTTCCTCCTACTAAGTTCCTATCTTCTCTGCCAAACCTTCTCTCTCCCCCTTGCAGGCTTTCCTCCTAGAGATAATGACCCCTGCTGTGACCAAGTTACCTAGCAACCAGGTTGCTAATTCCTAGTAACCACCCATGCTCCCCCATATTTAAGGTGCTGCCTGCTTGGAATAAAATGAGTTTGATTGGAATCTCGACTTGCTCCACTCTCTCCAGTCTCTTGTCCCACCCATTCTCACCCCTTCTCCTAGGGCCCTCACTGTGACCGACCTGCAGGTGGGTAAGGACAATGGGCTCCCAACATGGCATGGCATTGGCTAATGGCACAAAGGATCCTGTGAAGAACACTGAATCGAGAAAAGCTGCGGTATACATAGAAGAGAAAAAGTAAAAATAGAGAAGAAGAGAAGTGACCACCCACGGAGTAGCCTGCCTCGTGGACAAGGTCTCCTGAGTAATCAGTGATTGGGACAAGAAATAAGTAAGCATGAGATAAGTTGTTAGAGATTTAAAAAGAAGCTTTAAAGACGAGAGGGGTAAAGGTTTAAATAAAATATTTGTTAAGGATTTTTTGATTTTATAAAGGGAATTATCCCTGGTTCCCCAACAGGGAGCTATAGATGGATATGAACAGAAAAGAGTTGGTAATGCTTTGCTGTTTTATTACAAAATATTCGTTCTTGAAAAAAATCCTGTAACTGCCTTTTCTTATTGGAACTTAGTTAATGGAATAATTAGTTTTTGCCAGGGAAATGCCAAAGTCACTGCGGCGATCACATAGTCTGAAAGACTTTTGCAAAATGATAAAGAGAAGGGAGAAATAACCCAGAACTCCCAAGATAGATGCGAGGAAAAAAGTTTGGCCCAGAATTGTGATAGAGACCAATTACCAAGCGAGGATCTAATAGAAAAAGAAGTATATTTAACTTCTTGGGATAATTAGGATGAAATAATTACAGAGTCAGAAAAAAAAAACCCAGGCTGAAAATAGCAAGGAAAGGAAAAAATTAAAACCCTGATTATTAATATTGATACAAAAAGGAGACCTCTATAAAATACCCTTCCCTAGAAAATCTTAAGCAAAAAGATGATGATATTTTGTTAGATTCTGACTTCAAGAAAATTGAGGAGGAGGCTGAAAATTACCATAATCTGGACTGGCCACCATTTAAAATTCACCCTCCTCACTATTGCCCAGAGGCTTTCGCGCCATTCCCTGACTCAGCGCCATTTCCTATTAAAACCATGCCTAAGTGTAAGAAAATATTTTAGGAAAAAATAGCCCACCTCAGAGAACAAATTCAATTAGAGAAAAAGCATCGCGAGTTTATTGAACAGCTCAACAATTTTAGAACAGAAATTTCTAAAATAAAAAATGAAAAACCTCCTCCTTATTTGCAGCCACTTTTAAAGGATAAAAATCTTTCCTTTCTGATCTTTGGCCTTTCTTGGAGCATCCAGGGCCTGAGGCTAGGGGTGTGGGAGGCAGTCTCTTTTGGTATGCTCAGCAAGGAACCACCTTCATGAGACCACTTAGCTGCTAGGTAATCCCAGCAGGGTGGAGATCTAGTTCTAAATGCTAATTGAGAGTTTAGGAAAAAATGAAACTGGTATCCCTTTTCCCATAGAGATTAAAGGTAATCAAGAGAGACAAGGCTTAGGAAATTTATTAAAGAGACTACTGACATTCCTGTATATCTTGCAGATCAAATTACATAGAATTCAGATGATCCTGTGTGGGTGAATAGCCTCTATCAAAAGAATAATTACAAATTGCCTGCCAGTTAGTACAGGAACAATAAAAGCGGGAATGCAAAGGCACCAGGGTACTGTGGACAACAAAGTTTCCTTTGTAGGATGGGATGAGGGTCCAGTGTTGCCAGCTCTTCTGATTTTTTATAGCAAGCAGAAATTTAGATTTTGTGTGTGCGGGGAAATTTTCAGCTTTAAAACACTGATCAAAGTTATTTATTTGTGTACTTATTTACTTACTAATTGAAACAGGGCCTTGTTATAGAATGCAGGCTGGTTCTGAACTTGTGATCTTCCTGCCTCAGACTTCTGAGCACACCCCCAAACCCATCTATTACTTCTTACTTTTAAATTGTATCTATTGTGAACAAAAATGCATAGTTCAAAGCTCATGGGGTCCTGTTTTGCGAGCCTTGCCTTAGTGGAGATCTAGGTTTCTTAAAATTTATTTCAGGGCTAGAGAGATGGCTCAGTGGTAAGAGCCTAATGACCTGAGTTTGATTCCCCAGTGCTCACTTAAAGACATGTGCATGGGGTGGCACATGCATCTGGAGTTTGTTTTCGGGGTTGAAGGTCCTGTCCTGCCCATTTTCTCTCTCTCTTCTCTCCTTCTTTCTCTGCTTGCAAATGTTTACCACTGTGGTTGACAGGAGAGATTGGGAGAAATCCTCCTGAGAGGGATTAGGAGAAAAGACCCTCCCACAGGTAGATAGGAATGTGGCCTCAGACAGATGACCTCATTGTCATGCAACATTCCCAGGCCAAGGTTCACCACTCCCCCCCAAGGAAATCCTTAAAAGTCTGTGCTCTGGGGGCTTCCCCCTTCTGTCTGGACTGTGGGCTGGGAAGCACTGGAAACCAGGCTGGTGAGTGGAAGTGGACCTCTCCCCCCTCCCTGACCTCGATACCAGGTCAGGGAGAGGGGGAGAGGGAAGGGAAAATTTCTTCAACATGTGTGTTATCTCTTTTCTTTACTTTTTGGTGAATTTATGTGCCTTTCTGTATGTTTTATGATTTGTTGGGTGATTTTATGCACTTTCCTGTAAACTCACAGACCACGCGGCGGCTGGTCGACCTTTACATTCCATTTTCCTTTTCCCAATTAATTAAGTTTCAGAATAAATGTGTAATTAAGAATTATCCTTGTCCCTGTGTATAATTCTTTGTACATCGGAGGACACGAACTCGGATTAAAGGGAGAGGGAATTTAAAAGCTCTCTCTCCTTGTCGATTAATTATCAGCAACCCGTATCATTATGGAGGTCCCATTCCGAGTTCTAAGAATCATTTTGCTTTAATTACCACATTTATTCTGACCCAAAAGGAGAGGAAAATTTTCAGATTTTCTCTCTCACTTAAGGTTTTTTTCTCTTTTCTCTCAACTGTTCCTCCAGTGCTTAACTGCAAGCCTGCATAGGGCGGGACATGGAACTGAAGCCTGCCTCCAGGGCAGGAACAGGGGATGATAGTCAGCCTCCACTGAACTGGGAGCTCCCCTGGTCTTTTTCTGTTCTTACTAAAAGTCTTTGCTGGGAGGAAAAGGGAGAGGACAGTTTGCTGTTTGGGAGACACAAGGCCACATGGCCATTCTGATTCTAAGCTAGGAGGAAACTAAAGCAGTTTCCATGGTAACCTAAAATGGAGGTAGGCCACGTGGTTCTCTTCTCTCCCAAGCCACAACCAACATGGCTGATCAAACCTGACAATTACACACCAATGAGGGCGACAGCCACATGGGCCTGCAGGGCAACTGTGGATTCTTCTACACAATGCTTCTAATTGACCAATCTTATTCCTTACTCAGAGAAATGGCTTCAATCCAGCTTTTGATGCATAACTTCCTCAATGTGTGACATTGAATTCTAATGTGCTTGACTATATTTTTCTCAGGATTCCTGAATCCCAAAGGTTTTTGGTGAATTTAATACCAAAGACAAAACGTTAGAGGTAAAAAGGGGATAATAAATTGCACTATTATAATGTTTTCTTTCCCTTCTTCCTTATAATTCCTTCCTATTTTAAACTGTTGCAAAGGTCATACATAATTCTATAAATGGGAATTGTGAATGGTAGATATGGTATGTTGTGTTCAATAAAGGACTTTGAGTGGAACTTTAATGAAAGATATATGGAATGGTATTCTTAGAAGGTACTAAGTAAGGGTATTCTTCAGGAGGGATTTCTCTCAACAACTGAGAGAAATATAAAAAGGATTGCAGAGGGACCTTGAAGAGATGATAGAATGTAATGAGTAAGTGATAAGAGAAGGTGATGAGAAAGATGAAAAGAAAAAATGGACTCAATTCCCTTTATAAGAAAAACTAGTGAGTAATAAAATATACTGGGTGTAATATTCTTAATTCCAATAGATGGTATTTTGAGACAGGCCTTGCATGCCTAGGCTTAAAATAATAGCTATAGGTTTCCTTAGGAAAAGAAAACCAACAGAGCCATAGTCCCAAAGGCCATCCTGAAACAGACGTAGTTAGGGGACCTGCATACCAGACTCCCTCTGAGCAGGGAAATGGGAACGAGGCCCCGAATCACCACTCCCCAGCCGAGCGATTAGGTGAGCTAAGACAAGAGTATGCACAGTCTCTACACTTATAAGCCTAATCAATGTCTCGGGTGCTCTCATATACCGTGATATGAGACCCAGGCTGGGGAAGTCTGGAGAAGTCAAGCTTGGGGGCTAGCCTCTTAGGGATAGCACGGAATTCCCGAAGGGTTCCCCCTTGCTTCGAGAAAACACATAGAGTGCACTATGTGTCTTCTTAGATTTGGGACTAACTCGAAATTTGGGACCCAGGCTCCTGTACAGAGGACACCCCAAATTTCTGGTCCCAGAATCGGTTTTCGAAGGAGATGACCCCTACTTTCAGCGAAGATGAGAATTATGAATCGGGCATGATTCTGATTCAAGAATCTTCTGCTTCTTTTCTCCAATGTCGTTTCAGATGGGACATTCGGCCTCCAAAGCAAACCCTAAATCTCCTCTGATTTCCATACTTGAGAATTGGGCTAACCTAGACCTGTTGAGCTTTAGGAAAGAAGCTTTAATTTTCTATTGTAAGAAGGCTTGGCCACAACCATCCTCAGTGGGTTACTAACTACCAGTTGGGCCTGATCACCCCAACTACTGTGGGTATCCCCACAGCTCCTAGCACCCCAGCTCCTATAGAAGCTGACCCTAAGCCTCCTACAGAGATTCCAAAGTTTTCTAAGGAAACACCCAGACTTCCAAGGGTGACCTCTAAGCCTTCCAAGGAGATTTCAGAAATTACTAAGGAACCTAGCTTAGAGTTTCCCCCACCAGCTGAGTTTGAGGATCCTCACTCTGAGGACTATGAGCCCCCCCAAAAGGCATCTCCAATGCCTCCTTCTCATGCTCTCCCTGATCCCTGCCCTCCATACTCTACAGAACCTAAATGTCAAGACCAAGAGGTGTTTTCAAGGGAAGTACCCACTGCCCCTCCAGGGTTATACCCTCTACAAGAGACCCCAGTGGGACAAAGAATCACTCATGTCCATAGGCCCTTCTCTATAAATGAGCTAAGAGAAATAGAACGTGAACTGGGCAATTTTTCTATAGACCCTGATCATTATTATGATGTGTTTTATAAGCTTACTAAACAATATGAGTTAACCTGGAGGGATGTAACCCTAATCTTGGATCAGAGTTTAACTCTTATAGGGAGACAAAAGGTACAGACAGAGGCAGTCGCCATGGGAAACTAATACTATGCTGCTCATGTTGAAAACTGTAATGTCAGAGATTTTAAACTCCTCACAGAAGCAGAAGCAGTACCCACAAGTATTCCTAACTGGGCAGAAAATGACAGACGGGGTGCTTGGAATTGAAAACATTTTATATACTGTATTTTAGGGGGACTTCTAAGAGCTAAGATAAAGCCTTTGAACTACAATGTATTATCCACAATAATGCAAGAGGAGAAGGAACTACCAATTGCCTTCCTCCAGAGACTAAAGGAGGCAATTAGAAGGCATACTAACATAACTCCAGATACTCTGGAGGAAGAAATCCTTCTTAAAGATAAATTCCTAACCCAGTCTATGCCTGATATTCGTAAAAAGCTACCAGAAGCAATATCCCTTAAAACCAGATGCAATTGAGGGGCTCAGACCAATAATTATGTCCCTAAAGAGGCAGGGACTCCTAAAGGAATGTAAGTCCATGTAACTCCCATTCTTGGGGTACTCAAGGGACCTAATAAATGGAGATTAGTACAAGATTAGTGAAGTCAATTAGTGAAGCAGTAATTCCACTTCATTTGGTGGTGCCTAACCCTTACACTCTCTTAATCCAAATTCCCTTAGGAACTACCCACTATTCAGTGTTGGATTTAAAGGATGCTTTTTTTATCCCCTTACATCCTAACAGCCAGCTTTTATTTGCCTTTGAGGACCCAAATCAAAAGACAGGCCAATTAACATGGACTGTCCTCCCTCAAGGCTTCCGAGACAGCCCTCATCTGTTTGGGCTAGCCTTGGCACAGGACCTCTTAGACTGGAAGAGTCCTGAGACCACATTGATTCAATATACCGATGATCTTTTATGTGAGGCCTCTGAAAAGATAATTTCTCGAGGAACTGAGGCTCTTTGCAACTTCCTGGCTAGTCAGGGATACAAAATATCAAAGGAAAAGGCTCAGCTATGCCAACATAAAGTCACCTATTTGGGAATGATATTAGAAGGGGAAAAGCGTAGTTTGAGCCCTGAACAGATTCAGCCCATCCTAGCTTATCCCCTCCCACAGACAATGAGGCAACTAAGAGCTTTCCTTGGAGTCACAGGTTTTTGTAGAATTTGGATTCCTGGGTTTGCAGAGCTAGCAAGACCTTTATACCAACTTCTTAAGGAAACACAAAAATGTCCCTCAGCACCCCTAATATGGGAACCTGAGGCATGCTGTGCCTTCAAGCTGCTGAAGAGGCCCTGACTCAGGCCCCTGCCTTAGGGTTACCCACTCATCCTAGGTTTTCCCTCTATGTGACAGAGAGAAAAGGCATTGCCCTAGGAGTTTTAACTCAACTCAGGGGTACGAATCCCCAACCAGTGGGATATCTCAGCAAGGAATTGGATAGAGTGGCTAAGGTATGGCCTGGATGCTTGAGAGTTATTGCCGCAGTGGGACTGTTGATTCCTGAGACACATAAGTTAACCTTGGGAAGGCCTCTCACTGTACATGCTCCCCATGACATAGGGAGCGTCCTTAACTCAAAGGGGCATATGTGGTTATCTGATAGCAGAATAATTAAATATCAGGCTCTCATGATGGAAGGACCTGAGATAACCCTTAAGGTTGGCTCTTCTCTCAATCCTACCACTTACCTCCCAGATGAGTAGAGATTAGAACACTCTTGTCTTGCTAGAAACCTTTGCTGCCAGACCAGATCTTAGGGATGAACCTTTAGAAAATCCTGATCTCCAATTATTTACAGGTGGGAGTTCTTTTGTTCAAAATGGAACTAGAAGGGCAGGATATGCAGTGGTGACAGAATATGAGATCCTTGAATCTGGACCACTGCCAGCTCACACCAGTGCCCAGCTGGCAGAATTAATAGCATTAACGAGGGCCCTGACCCTTAGCAAAGGAAAAAGTGTCAATATATTTACTGATTCTAAGTATGCTTACTTAGTGTTACACGCTCATGCAGCCATTTGGAAGGAAAGGGGCTTACAAACTACTTCAGGAACTCCAATTAAACATTCTAAGGAGATCCTCAACCTCCTAGAGGCAATCTTACTTCCTCGTGAGGTGGCAGTCCTGCACTGCCGGGGGCATCAGAAGGGTGATGACCCAGTAATTCTAGGAAACCATCTAGCAGATTCTGCAGCCAAAGCTGCAGCCCTGAAAACAGAAGGGATGTTTCCCCTTTTATGGGAAGATGCTCTCCTCCCACCTGAAAGGCCACAATATACGTCACAGGAGGCCACAGAAGCACAGGAGGATGTATGCGTTTTAGATCATTTTGGATGGTGGGTTGCCTCTGATAAGCGTTTATGGCTGCCCAAATCCTCGCAATGGAAAATTTTAAAATCTCTCCATCATATGTATCATCTGAGGAGAGAAAATTCAATTCAGCTGACAAAGAGAATGTTTGTAGGCAGAGGAATAACTAGCACTATGGCTCAAACAGTTCAAAGTTGTGAGATCTGTCAAAAGACTAACCCTCGTAATAACCACCTGCCTCCTCCTGGAATTCAAAGACAAGGGAGATATCCAAAAGACTGGAAGATAGACTTTACTCATTTGCCAGGTGGTCCCAAGACCCACTTGCTACTAGTATGGGTAGACACCGTTACTGGATGGGTTGAAGCCTTCCCCTGCTGAACAGAAAGGGCCCGAGAAGTAATGAAAGTCCTTTTAGATGAAATCATTCCAAGATTTGGAATCCCTAAGAGTATACAGAGTGACAATGGGCCAGCCTTCAAGGCAGAAGTTACTCAAAAGGTCTCCAGAGCCTTGGGAATACAATTTAATCTACACTGTGCTTGGCACCCCCAGTCCTCTGGAAAGGTAGAAAAGATAAATAGTCTTTTAAAAAGACATCTAAGCAAGCTAAAGCAGGAGGCACAGGTCTCCTGGAAAAAACTGCTCCCACTAGCCTTTATTTGATTAAGGAACACACCCGGACACCTGGGATTGACTCCCTTTGAAGCCTTATATGGTAGGCCCTTCCTTTCTAGGGATCTGTTACATGACCCAGAGACCACCCAACTGATATCTCAGGTTACTAATTTAGCTAAATTTCAACAGGTCCTTTCAGAATTTAAAAGGACAAGTCCTGAGCAGGATAGCACCAGGGCACCTTCTTTCTGCCCAGGAGACTTAGTTTTAACAAGGACATTCAGGGAAAGCCCCTCCCTAGAGCCTACCTGGGAGGGTCCTTATCCGATCATTCTGTCCACTCCCACGGCTGTCAAGGTTACAGGCATAGGCTCTTGGATTCATCACACCAGGGTCAAAAGGTGGCATGCTTCCCAC
Organism: Zapus hudsonius; assembly: GCA_004024765.1. Taxonomy (NCBI): domain Eukaryota; kingdom Metazoa; phylum Chordata; class Mammalia; order Rodentia; family Dipodidae; genus Zapus; species Zapus hudsonius. The sequence goes on along the minus strand of PVHP010028212.1, from coordinate 10,361 downwards.
GGGACTCCACAGGAGCCAGACCAAGAGGCCAATCGCTACACCTGCAAACCAGTGGAAGACCTCAAGCTGCTTTTCAGACAACAGCCAACTCCAGAATGAGATAAGTCTACCCCGGTCACTGACGTAACTTGCTTCCTGAGTGTCTAACTATCAATGTAACAGTCAAAGTCAATTGGCATCTCGGGGCAACTAGGCTAATAATTTGGCCTCAGCTCCCAGGTCACAAAGGCCACAAGAGATAAAAGGGCCGTACTGAGGTGTTTGCATTGTCCTTCTGAGCTTCACCAGTCTTTCTGAACAAGAAGGGTTATGAGAACCAGAAACAAATCAGTGTACAGCAAATACAGGAGTCCATTTGGGACAAATTGTCCCCCCCAGCCACCCAGCAAGGGAGAAAACCAAGGTCAGCACGACCTGGACTCTGCCTCACTGACAGTGATAATGCTGAGGAAGCCATAGCACTTCTCCCAGACTCCAATTCCTCCTTGGAGAGCCATCAGTGACTTTCCAAATTACATCTTTTTACATATTTGACTGCCTACTTGATCTTAAACACTTGGGAAAACAAGTAGAGTCAGAGACAGAGAAAACTTCACGAGAGGACTCAACAACTTGCTCTTCTCTTAGGCATGGCTCACCTTCTATCCTTATTCAGAGTTATTGGTTTCATTCTGCCAGTCTAACCCAGGATGGAAACTCATTCCTTGCCTGGGCCCAAGAATATACTCAGGATAGTAATCAGACTAACTGCTGGGTCTGTGGGCTCTTGCCCACCTCTAGCACATCTGGATTACATTGGTGGGTATCTCCTTTCCAGGGAGATTACTGGAACCAACTCCAAGTATATATTAACCAGGAAAGGGCAAGTTTTCCCACTTTAAACCAGGTGACAAATTGTAATGTCTCCTATTGGCCTATCAACTCCACCAAAAAATGACCCAGGACACAGAAAGAACTTCTCTAAAGAGACTGACAAGGCTATAAAGAGGCATGTTGGTCCCCTTTCTGACAATTCTACTTCCATCATAAGAGAAAAGAATCATCGCTACCAGGATGGTTATTTCCAAATTTGGGACACATACATGTGGATTACTCCAACGAAAGGGTGTTTAAGCCAAAGGCCCCCTTATGCTGGGAACAGCTACAGGATTCATGCTCACAATCCCCTAGCAATGTCCATTATTTGGGATGGATTCCCACAGACTTGTGCCAAAATTTCATAACTTTGCAACCATCAGAATTGTTTGCCACAGAATGGGACCTGAGACCAATGTACGCTGGGCCGCTCCTAATGGCACCCAATGGTTTTGTGGTACCAATCTCTGGCCCTGGCTGCCTCCAGGATGGATTGGGAGATGTACTTTAGGATTCCCCTGGATGCAGGGACATCAGGTAAAGACGTTGGAACGACCAGCTAAACTACCTGTTTTAAAACACAGGTGGATTAGGAGCGTCTTCCAATGGTATGATCACTTAGTCTCAGTCTTTATTCCATCCATTGGATTAGAAGATGTAATCTGGCACATAGAGACTCTCACCAAATACACACAAAAGGCTTTAAATGACACCACAGAGGGAATATCCCTTCTAAATTCTGAGGTCCAGATGATGAGAAAGGCGATCATACAGAATCGCATGCCTCTAGACATCCTCATGGCCGCCCAAGGGGGCACATGTGCTATTATTAAGATTGAATGCTGTGTATACATACCTGATAACTCTGCTAATGTCTCCTTTGCTTTACAAGACTTACATAAAGAGATTCAGACCATGTCAGATGCTACGGTGCCATTCGGAGAACAGTTCTGTGAATGGATCTCAAGTTTCTCATGGTGGAAGAAGATTATACCCATTATAATCTTTGTAATTATCCTACTAGTCTTTGGACCGTGTTTACTGAACTGCTGCTTTAACTTTATCTCTGCTCGTTTACAGGCTGTCCCCAGCCAAATGATTGTGCAGCAATCCAACTCCATCTACACTGGACCATTGGAGAGTCCTATCAGAATGGAACACTCTCCACTTCTGGAGGGGTTGCCCCCACTTCCTACCTCACAATGCTAAATACCTTGATTTTTGGATGTGACTGACAGGTCCCTGTCTTTGAGGCCAAGAGAATAGGGAACCCCCTCTCTGGGGGATACCCCGACTGCCTTGACTTCATGCCCATCTTCAGCAGGAAAAAGCCACAACAGACTTCCAGGGCCCCAATGCCCCAACAGCAGTTGGGGTGTCCTCATGAGAAGGGGGAAATGAGAGGGATTAGGAGAAAAGACCCTCCCACAGGTAGATAGGAATGTGGCCTCAGACAGATGACCTCATTGTCATGCAACATTCCCAGGCCAAGGTTCACCACTCCCCCCCCAAGGAAATCCTTAAAAGTCGGTGCTCTGGGGGCTCCCCCCTTCTGTCTGGACTGTGGGCTGGGAAGCACTGGAAACCGGGCTGGTAAGTGGAAGTGGACCTCTACCCCCTCCCTGACCTCGATACCAGGTCAGGGAGAGGGGGAGGGGGAAGGGAAAATTTCTTCAACATGTGTGTTATGTATTTTCTTTACTTTTTTGGTGAATTTTTGCGCCTTTCTGTATGTTTTATGATTTGTTGGGTGATATTATGCACTTTCCTGTAAACTCACAGACCACGCAGCGGCTGGTCGACCTTTACATTCCATTTTCCTTTTCCCAATTAAGTTTCAGAATAAATGTGTAATTAAGAATTATCCTTGGGCTGAAGAAATGGCTTAGCAGTTAAGGCATTTGTCTGCAATGTAGAAGGACCAGAGTTTGATTCCCCAGTGCCCATATGAAACCAGATGCATGAGAGGGCGCATGTGTCTGGACTTCATTTGCAGTGGCTGGAGGCCCCAGGTGCACCCATTCTCTCTCTCTCTCTCTCTCTCTCTCTCTCTCTCTCTCTCTCTCTCTCTCTCTCTCTCTGCCACTCTCTCTCAATAAATAAATAAAATATTTTAAAAATAAAGAATTATCCTTGTCCCTGTGTATAATTCTTTGTACATCAAAGGACACAAACTCGGATTAAAGGGAGAGGGAATTCAAAAGCTCTCTCTCCATGTCGATTAATTATCAGCAACCCGTATCACTCCTACCTTCTCCATGGCCTGATGTCAGAAGTGACTGATCAAAAAATTATAGCGGCAGGGAACTCAGTGCATCTAGCACTGGGATTTTTAACAACCAGAATTGTCTTCTGGGTCCAGCCATTAAAGCATTGTCTCTCTTGACTTTTGGCATCTTGTCAGAGAGCTTTTCACTAAGAAAGTATGGGAATGACTGTGTGTATGTTTTTATGTTGTTAGACTGAGGATAGGTTTTCTGTGAGCCAATATTTAAGAGATCTGCAATAAAAGATTAACCTGATCTGATAGAACAAGTGTTGTGTGATCGTGTGTGTTAATGTGCATTTGTGCCAGTTTATATATAGAGATGACAAATTATATTTGAAATTGTTGGAAAATAAATTCCGATTGAAGTGGCTTTTAGACCCATTACCTAAAAATCTTTCTTAAAACCTATATATATTTCTGGGGTCAATTTTCTGCTTAGATTAATCAGCGATAGTTATGAATGGGAGATACTCTATTGCATTTTCTAAAGAAGAAAATATTTTTGTGTTTAAAAATGAAGCCTATACCCAAATCTATAGCATAGTTCTTGTTCTTAAGCTTTTTGGCTATGAATAGATGATACTATACATTTTATGTAATAATTGATCCAAATTGGGATCTCAGTAAATTTCTGGTATTGATCTGAAATGTAATAGCTATTATTATTCTAACAATATTTCACTCCATTTTGTCCTTCTTTGAAGATTTAATTCTGTTATCAATACTCAGGAACTATTACAAGGAACTCCCTAGATCACATTCTATTATTACTGAATTCTAGTTATCTATTTGTGCTTTCTATTATGGATTGATAAATAATTATCTCCCAAACAAACTTCTACATTTTGTTAATGTGCATGATTTTGGTTTTCCCACGTTAACCTCTTTTCAGCCCATTCCCAATGCCCTCCTAGTTTTTACCAATGGGTCATCCTCTGGCCTTGCAGCTTATGTCTATGTCGATAAAACCGTCCAATTTATGACCCAAGACAAGTCAGCTTAACTCACTGAACTCCAAGCCGTACTTGCAGTTTTCTCCACCTTTCCAGACAAGCCTTTTAATTTGTTTACTGACAGTGCTTACGTAGCTTATTCCATCCCCCTGTTGGAAACTGCAGCTCAAATAAAAAATATGTCTAGAGCAGTCTTGCTATTTAAACAATTACAGACACTTATTTATAAAAGAAAACACCCTTTTTATATTGGCCACCTACAGGCCCATTCTGATCTTCCTGGTTCTTTGGCTGAAGGAAATTTCAGAGCAGATTTGGCTACGCGACAAATATTTCATGTAACTGACCAGGATAAAGTTTCTGCAGCCTTAAAGGCTCACCAACTTCACCACCTAAACGCCCAGAATCTAAGGCTAATGTTTCATATCTCCAGAAAGCAGGCAAGACAAATTGGAAAACAATGTCCTTCTTGCATCACCTTCTTGCCTGTTCCTCACTTAGGAGTAAACCCCAGAGGCCTTAAGCCAAATGCCCTTTGGCAAATGGATGTAACTCATATTCCCGAATTTGGAAATCTAAAATATGTACATGTGTCTATTGATAATTATAGTGGATTTATTTTTGCTACACCACAATCTGGTGAAGCAGGAAAACATGTCATTGCTCATATTCTGGCTGCTATAGCGGTGTTGGGAATTCCAAATAACGTCAAAACGGATAATGGCCCAGGATACACTGGATCTGTATTTACTAAGTTTTGTCAGCAACTTAACATTAAACACACTACTGGAATTTCCTATAATCTGCACAGCCAAGGTATTGTAGAAAGAGCTCATTTATCTCTTAAAAATACTCTCCAGAAGGTTAAAAAGGTGGATTGGTATCCTGTAAAAGGCTCCCCTCGTAACCTCTTGTCTCACTCGCTTTTTATTTTAAATTTCCTGACCCTGGACAAAGACAGGCACTCTGCAGCAGAACATTTCTGGCATACAGAAACTCACAAAGATTTTGCTACAGTCCTATGGAAGGATCCTTTAGAGAATAAAAGGCATGGTCCAGACTCAGTCTTAATATGGGGCCGAGGATCTGTTTGTGTGTATTCTAAAGAGCTAGATGCTGCTAGATGGCTACCAGAAAGATTAGTAAAACAAATTGATAATCGTAACACCTCCAGGGAGAAAGAAACTCCCGGAGATCTCTTTTTTTCCTTAGTGGACTTAAGGAATTTTCTCTTCCAAACCTGCCAGCGGAAGGTATGTCTGCATACCTCACACAGGTGTGACTGTAAGACCCTCCCCCATTTCAAGCTAACTGAGCTGCTCATTTCTAAGGCCATGCAAATGCTCAGAATGGGAACTTTTAAGTTCCTAATATTCTAGTAGAAACAAAATTGCTTAAGGTTAAATTTTTATTAATTTGATTTCTAGTCAAAATTTATATACCCTTTTCTAAAAAATTATTTATTCAGGATGAGCATAAGCTCACTGCCCTCTCCCCTATATTCATTGTTACATTCTTCAAGCTGCTAGTGGCCAGTCACTTAGCATAAGCAACTACCAGGGTTTTGTAGCCCAATGCGACATAGGAATGACTGCTTTAGTTTGATTAGGAAATTAAATCAAGGGCAGAGATCACCTGGGGAGAAACATTTGGGATTCTTCGGAACCCACTGTGAGTCGATAGGTGCTTGCAATTTACATGCCTAATGGTCACCTCCTTGTAATCAGGGACCAGGTGCAAATTTAATCCCCCCTCTCCTCCTGCTGCAAGGGCTTTGTCTGTTTGTTGCTAAATAACTTTACAGGGCTTTGTCTGTTTGTTACTAAATAACTTTACAGGGCTTTGTTTGTTGCTAAATATTTTTAAAAGGCTTTGTCTGTTTGTTGCTAAATATTTTCACAACAGGTACTTAGGATCTATTTACAGAACTGAGGCAGAAGAATAACAAAGGTGCTTAATGTACTAATAAAACATTTTTTTCCTCCTTCTGAGTTATTCGAAGGCATTTTCCTGATTCTACAATGTTGGATTTTAACTATGATACAGACCTTTGTCTTCTCAGGTTAACCCTGATCAGCCTTTTGAAAAGTCGACCAAGGAAAGATTGATATGTATTCTAAGTAACATCATTCTCAGATGTGGTAAAAATGTTAAATATAGCTGTTTCAGAGATCATTCTGTTTTGCCTACACTGTTTCATAGTGTGCAACATAAAATTATTAGCAGAAGATATCTTATCCATAGATTATAAAATCTAATAGTATGTGCTAATAAATATTAGATGGTTTATCAGTTTCTTTTTAAAAATCATATTCATAGAGATGGTACTTATAAGAAATGCCTAGTTCTTTTGATACTAATATATATTTTCTACTATTAGATAAGGGTTAAATCAAATTGACATGATTTCTCTAAATTCTATAAAGACAAAAATGTGTTGGATGCCAATTTTCCTATGAAAGCCAATTATGGATACTAGGACTCTTGGACTTAACATTAGAAAAAGCATACACTTATGCGCTCTACGGGCTTTTGATTTTAGGACAGAGCTCTTCTTATTGTCAAATTCCAGAGACAGACATTTCTCAATGCTTCTTCATAAGCTAGTCTGGCCAACTAGTTTATTGAGGAATGTAAGGGAAATAATATGAGGAGATTTGTGTCCTCTTTGTTGCTAGAGTCCATGATTTGTATGGATAAACTGAGGCAAAAAAAGAAAAAATTATATATATATATATATACACATATACTGTTACGACCAGGCTGTTCTATGGTTAGAGATACTTTTCAATGGTTATAAGAGTTTGTAAAGAGTCCAATTACTGATTTCTATACTATATGGTAATTGCAAAGATATTTGCTTGGTTCCTTTTTCTTATATTTATATAAAATTATTTTTGGGATTTAGCAAGCAAAGTGACTGACACAGGTCAACTTTGAGTACAAAATGATTCTCTTGCCTAAGTTTTTTTGTTATTCAGAATACAACCTTTCTGCTGCTGCCCTGCTATCCCAGCTGTCTGGGAAACAGTCAAGAATTTGCAAGTAAAAAGAAGAATTTACACTCTACACTTCTGGAGTGGCTGATTGGAATCTTGCCTCTCCTGCTCCCCCTGCTGACCCTAATTGGCCTACTAACCTTCCTACCTAGGAACTTTTCCTTTCCATCAAGCTAATGACCTTCCTCTGTATACAAATAGACGCTACAAGATTCAGCTTACCTAGTTCCTTATTCTTAAACTTGATATGGCTGATGACAAAATTCACAGGCTACATAAATAAAAATTGCTGCTGGACTGGTTAGCCAATGACAGGTACGAGAACCTTGCATTCTAGCACAGCCTGGCCCGACCTAAGACAGGAGCCCTGCCATTCGTTGCTGGGTCATCCAATGACGGGTAAGGGAGGCCTGAATGCTGAAGGACCAAGTCAACCTAAGACAGAGCAAAGACGATAGGGTCTCTGTATCCAAGACGGGTAAGACTTGTTTCCAGGGTTCAAACCTAAGACAGGCACAGTCCCATTTGCCATTTATAAAATTATAAGAAAGAGGGACCTGTGGGGAGCTGTTTGTGCCATAAAATGTGTCAACATTTGTTTTGAAGGTCTCTGCTCTTCCTCCTACTAACTAATGCTAAATTCCTATCTTCTCTGCCAAACCTTCTCTCTCCCCCCTGCAGGCTTTCCTCCTAGAGATCACATAACTCTTCCTGTGACCTAGTTATCTAGCAACCAGGTTGCTAATCCTAGTAACTGCCCATGTTCCCCCGTATTTAAAAGGTGCTGCCTGATTGGAATAAAATGAGTTTGATCAGAATCTCAACTTGCTCCACTCCTCGTGTCTCTTGTCCCACCCACTCTCATCCCTTCTCCTAGGGCCCTCGCTGTGACTGACCAGCAGGCAGGTAAGGACACAAAGTAGCAAATTATTACTACATGAACAAAAGACCCCTCCAAGTAGGGCTTGATGGTGCACACTTAGGGAACACTAGGGAGGCTAAGGCAGACAGCTAGTTCAAAGCTAGCCTGTGCCACATAGAAAGTCAAAGCCAGCCTGTACCACATAACAAGATCCCATTTCAAAATAAAGAAAAATCCTTCCATACCTGTCCTTTTGGGAGTCACATAATTTGTTAAATTAAGCAACCTCTATGTAAGAAGACAGTTAATTGGTGTCACTCAAATGCCCTAACCTAAATTAAAATAGTCAGAACGAAACCTGGTTTCAAGATATTTAAGCATTCAAATTGAAAAATAAATCAGTTGGCTGGAGGGGTAATCAATTATTTAAAATTTATGTTTAAAAACTCCCAGCTTTTACAGGCTCAAATGACCAAAAGATGAAGCATGCTTTCCTCCTCCTCTTCTCAGGGAGCTTTTAAATTTTACACAAACCAAAGAACCCAAATATTTACACAGATTCCTGTGGGATCAATCTAAAAGCTAAGTGAGCCACTAGAAATCCGAACTATTTATATTTAACATGTAAAATCTTCCTGGGTACCTAAGCCGGGTAGATAGCATGAGTGTAGCATCTCAGTAACTGACCTACATGATGTACATTCTTATTGCTGCCCAAATACAGAAAAAAAAAAAAAATCAAAACTGCCCTAGACAAGAGAGGACCCACCACAGTCATATCGTGGAGGATCCAAATGGAACCCCGCAGAGAATGACGGGATGAACAAGGGGCCCACAGCCACAGCCATTAAATCAACACAGGATAAGCCAGTGAGACAGAAACCAATGATTTTGACACAAAGACCTCTAAGCTCACAACCTTAAAGCAGCCTTAATAGTCATCCACCACGACTCAGGGAACTATGCAGAAGAGGGGGGAAAGATTGTAAGAGCCGTGGTGGGGGAGATTATCCAGAGGCATGGCAGGGAGAACCTGGCTGAATACTAGGCTATCCATGGTCCCCTGTCACAAGGACTGATCCAGACGACCCATGGAGGAGGTTAGCTAGTAGAGGGGGGGAGGGGAGGACAGTGGGGAATTGGGGATAACAACTCATTGTTTGCCCACTAAATGTTGTAACTAATTATGGACAATAAATTATAAAAATTAAAAAAAATTAAAAAAAACTGCCCTAGAGTAAAAAAAACTTTATAATTTGGAATAGCTGTTGAGTAATTTTATGAAGTCAACAGAGAACAGAAAATCTTAAGCAAAAACATTAGGTGGATACATGCAAAAACATAATTGAGAAGTATTAAATGAAAACCACAGAAGGTAGTATCACGTAGGGGGGGGGGGGGCTTGTGACCACTCCATCAGTTAGACAGTTAAACTCTGACTCAGTGCACCTACTCACAGGTCCTAAAGCAGGCAGGGTGGATGCTGATGGGAAGCTAACTGTCTGCAGCAGCATCTACACCAGCTGGTGGTCTGGGCTATCCTTGATCAAATGCATTGCCTCTGAGCTTTGAAAGCAGCTGACGCGTGCCACCTCCACCATCACCAGAGTACACGCTGGGAGTGATGCAGGGAATAGTTGGAGAAATGATAAATCAGACAGGGTTGAAAACTTGAAAAAGTGTTCTATCGCAGCCGAGAGGGCTTTGGATCCCAGCCCAATGTGTGCTGGAGACAGGGCCCCTCCGCAGCAATGCACAAAGGAAGAGGAAAAAATAATAAAGACAGAAACACCGGCTCCTGGGGGCGGTCCTACCCGCATCCTGTGGACAGACCAGTGTGCGAAGAGGAGGGACAGCGAGGAGGAATTCGGGACACCTTCCCCGGATGAGTTCGTACAGCAAAAGATGGACCGAAATGCGAGAGGACGACCCCTGGCACCCCGCCCGCCCGGGACCACTCACCAGCAGGTCGCCCCGCGCCATCAGCCGCAGGTGAGGTTTGTGCCGCTTGAAGAGGCGCTTCAGGAAGCCGCGGAGCGCCGTCTGCGGGACCCGCTTCCTCTGGAGTCGGGTGGCGGGGAGCGCCATGTCGGCGGGTTTGAATCCGCCGCCCTGGGAGGCACGCCGGCGCGTCGCAGGGACGTCACGGCACATGCCAGAAGTGACGTCACCTGGCGCGCCAGTGGCCTGGGTTTTCCCCCACTCAGCCCGAGGTCGTGATGTGACCCCGGCCTGTGGGTTCACGTTTAATCGGTTCTCCCCGACCGCAGCCTGCCAGCCAGCCCTCAACCTTAAACTTTTACAAAACTGCATTGGGTTTCACATTACTTCTGTGTGCGCGTCTCTGAATTTCCTTAACTAACACTGTGCCTAAACATTCAAGACCTCTCGCTTACCTTTGCCATCTCGTCCAAGGACAGGTG
>PVHP010028211.1:0-23302 GCA_004024765.1 Zapus hudsonius | reverse complement strand
CCCCTCCTAGCTCTATTCTCATGGTCCCCCCTCCTACCTCTAGTCCCATGTTTCCCCCCTCCTATCTCTAGTCCCATGGTCCCCCTCCTATCTCTACCATGACTCTGGCATCAGCTCCCCTCCTGCATTTTCTCTTCCTCATTCTAATCATTGGTCAACATGCATCTGCACACATAGCATTCAGGCTTTGAAAGGAAGCAATTTGCACCTGGGTACTGAGTTGTTTTATTTCATTTTTAAAAAATCAACATGTCCAGTTTTCAAACCCCACCATTCCTAGAAGAGAGTAACACATTTTCTAGGATAAGGTTCATTCTGCGTGGATAAAACCAAGCTGAGGACAAGTGTCCCAACCCTGGGCCCTTGCCTTTCTCTGTTCTGTGCTGCCTTTCTGCATTACTTCTGCTTCTGCTTTCCTTTTCAGTACTAATTAAGGTAGTTATTTATTTACTTATTTATGTGTGTTTGTGTAAGAGCACAGCAAGATCTCTGGCCCTTGCAAAAGAATGTCTTTCTGATTTTACAGGCATAGCCAGTGAATTGAACCTGGCCATCAGGCACTCCAAGCAAGTGCCTTTAACCTCAGAACCATCTATCTCCCCAGCCCCTTCAGCTCTTTCACTCCAGGGTAACACTCAGCAACAACAAAACAGAACTTCTCCCATGGTACTTTGTGTGAGTTAATGGTGATAATTGGTGCAAACAGGCTCTCAGAGCTAATCAGCCTCTGTCATCAACTGTCCTCCTCATCAACACCATCAAGGGCTCTGAGACACCTAGGAAGTTGCTCACGGCCACATGGTCTCCTGTGACTGAGCCAAAGGAAGCCCGTGTTATTGCGAAGCTCTTGCAGTTTCATTTTATCGCTATTCCAGCATAATCTTAAACAGTAGGCTCTGAACTCCCTGAACATTACGGATATCAGTCACCTAGTTTGTGCAAACAGATTTAGAGTCCCCCAGTCTCCTTCCTGACTTGCTTTTGCTCCTCAGCTACCTGAGATGTTGAGAGAAAACAAGGCAGGAGGCGGGCTCCAAGCCCCACATAAGATGCCTTTTCTCAGACACAGGCCCTCACCCTGCAGCGATGCATTGAGAATAGACAAGAGTCTTCTGGTAACTCCGTGCCTTGGTCCATTCTTTGGGATGACCCTGGATCATTACTCTGAACTGCTTACTTTTATTATCACAAAGTTCCCAAGACAAGCCAGGACCCAGGGCTACCCTGCCTGGTCAGTGTGTCCAAGGCCCCAAATCACCTTCTCTTATGACTGCCAATACCTATGTCCCGTTCTGTCCATCTTTAGCTTATACACACACAAGTCAAGCATTGGTGCTGGCCTGAATGGAAATGTTCCCCATAGACTTGATTTTATTAAGCTTCCTACTTAGTGGACAGCAAGAAGAGGCCTGCTGGAGGAGGAGTGTCACTGGGGTAGTTGCTGAGTGCAGCCCACTGTGTGTCTAGAAGCAGCTGTTCTCTGTTGTGGACATACGTAAAGTGAGCCAGCTTCCTCCCAACATGATGAAGCTTCCGCTGGAAGCTAGAAGCCTGAAATAAACTTTTTTTCTTTCCAAGAACTGCTTTTGATTTGGTATTTTGTCCAAGCAACGAGAAGATAACTACACCAGCATAACTAATCAAAAGACCGAATGTTTTCTAAAACTTTCTGAGTTCAGAAACAATGCCACAAGTGAAAGGTCCAGCACCTTAGACCCTCACGTGAGGAGAGGTCACAGTTGGCACCCAAGTCCATTGTCCTAATTCTCCCCCTGAGCAAGCTGCTCTCTCCCGGCCAGTGCACAGCCACGCTGTGGAGTCCCCAAGAACTCACTTTGCATCTTCCAAGAATCTTAAAAACATTAAAATGATACTGTGGATTGGCCACTGTTTTTCATCTTATTTGAGAGACAATTCCAGGCCATGGCTTCATCTGAAGTGGCAGGTGGCTCTGAGGGAGAGCTAGTGTCCCTCACACATGACCTGCTCAAGAACCTCACTTTAGAGACTGGTGCAAATTTCAAGAACCCTCCACTATCTGTCTCTCCACCTATCCCAGACTACAGCTGACCCACTTATCAGCAGTAGGATGTATTTTTTATGCATATGAAAAAACATAGTAATTTTATGGTTTTTTTCTTGGCAATTATAATCTTAACTCCCAGGGCAGGAAACTGTTATATGCCCAAAATATCAATAACCCCCCAAAAGTATGCTTTCTCTAAGGCTGGTACCTGGTGATGAGGTGGTGGTATATCATCTGACTTGACCATTCTGAAAACATAATCAGTCTTCAACTAGGAAGGGTTTTCTGGTCAATGAGACTGGACCACATTCTAGCCCCTGGAGCTGTAACAGCAGGGTTGGTTTCCATGGAGGAGACAGGAGGAAGCAAGGGTACAAGAGAGCTGCTTCTGGAAGGACAGGATCCCCATTGCTGGCTGTGAGGGTGCAAGAAAGGGGCCCTGAGCCAAGGAGTGAAGCTTGCCCGGAAGTGGAGAATGGTCCTTAGCCATCAGCCGAGAAGCAAATGTAGCCTCAGCCATCCTGCCATTCACCTGCAAGGAGCTGGAATACCCACCCCTGCTCAGCCCACCCCTGCGCATCCTTCACTCACAAACCCTCCCGCCATTATCCCAGTTTCTTCCCCAGAAGACCCCTGCGGAAGTTCTCATTGACAGAACAGCGGGAGATGTTTCGAACCATTAAGCATTCCACCTCTGAGATAGTGCCCCAAATTTCAGCCCACCCCCCCCAGCATCAAACCCAGACTCACTGATGTGAAAACGCTCAGGGAAAAGGTGTGAAGTGTCTAAGGAAATAAAACCAACCTCCCAAACATGAAAGTGAGCAACTTTCTGTACAAAATGTAAACCATCGCAAAGTTTCTCATTCCTTGGCCCGCATACTGGGCAGGAACAGGGGAGATGTGACAGCTTTTACTTCTCTCATTTTAAAAAATTAATATATTATAAGTAATTATGTACATTGTATGAGCAAATCTTGTGATGGTGCCCCCATTTCCCTCCTCTCTGTCCCCTACCCACTGGGGTCCATCCTCGGTGAGCATACTGGATCGGTCCATAGGGTAGGGGGTTATGAACTGCACCAGAGCGAGCCAGTTGTTTTTGGTCCCCCGCTGCGCATTGTTGCTGAGGGGGACAATGTCTCTGGACACTTGTAATGTCACTGGGTAAAATGGACAGAATAAATCAGGAACTCATGCACATTTCAGCATTTAATGAATTACTCAATGCTTGCTTATAGATGCTGAATCTTTTCAGGATTTCTCTCCTTAGAGAGGGAACCACCAAGGGACAAGCTAATCCTTCTGAATGAATCCCTCGTGTGGGGTGACTGAGCGCCCTCAGAGGGCGTCTTCAAAGCACATTTGACTGCATGTTTCAGGAAGACCTGCCCGCCTCCTCATAACAGACTGTGTTCTCCCCAGTTCATAGCCTGGTGTGCTTTATATCGCTTTGTTGATTGTCTGTCCTCCAGGTTGCTAATGAGATCGTTCCTGTTAGAGCCATGGGCGGGCAGGCAGTTGACTCACTCTCCCATCTGACCGTGTGTCCAGAAGAAAGCCCAACTTTAGGCAAACACCTGCTCATTTGGGCCACAGTTTCCTCGCTGTGTAGTGGGCTTTACCCGGCAACTGTCTAAGGAAATACCCCAAAGCATTCATTCAACTGGTTCTCAGTGGTCAGGTGCAGCATTCGAGAGGTGAGAGTTTACATTCCCACTGCCCATATTCATGACGTCGACTGCAGGAGAGAAAGGCAGTCTTCAGAACTACACTCTAAGCACGGATGGGGGCCCTCGCTATGGTGGCTTGATACAGCCACCAAGGAAAGCAGCACGGGGGGTTTAAGAAAGCAAAAACCAGTCAAAAATTATGAGTCAATAGTTTCATTTCTAGGTATATCTAAAAGGCATCAAAATCGTGTTGTGAATATCTGCATACCTATGTCTACTGAAGCCATGATAGCCAATATATGGAATTAACCAGTTTCCTTCTCCTGATGAGTAGATAAGGAAGATGTAATATATAATAATATATATCATATACATACTGTGTCATATAGATAGTATTCAGTATTCAAAAACTAGAACATTTGTCAATTGCAGCAGGGCTGAACTTTGAGGATGTTATAGAATATGAATTTAGACCAACATGAGAGACAAGGTACCACAGATGTCTCATGATGAATCTATAGAAAGTCATTACTCGTAGTAATGGCATCAACAGCTTCAGTTACTGTAACAAAGATCTGAGGTGCTCAACTTGAAAACTTTGATTTGTTTTGTGAGGTTGATTCCAGGCTGGGCTGGCTCTTGCTCTGGGGCTTCTGGCAGTGCCTGGTGTGTGAGCACGTGGTACAGGGCTCTGCCCATCCCGTGGAGCCAGGCGTCAAGGAGCAAGGACAGGGCCCAGCTCCAGAGCCCCTGTTGGAGGCACAACCTGAGGAGCTCAGACCACCCTCTATGCTTCTTTTATTAAAGGTGCCTGCACCTCCCAGAAGCACCAGTAACATTAACACAGGGGCCTTCGAGTCGGCTAAAGGCCAGAGCACAGAGGCATTTCTGGGAAGTGTAGTAGATACAAGAGTAGATACATACCAGTGATTGAATAGGCAAGGGTCTGACGAGAACTGGGCAAAAGAAAAAGTCAGAACATGCGATATGACTCAGTGTGAGGAGATCTGTGGACCAGTGGGAAGTGAGAAAGGAGAGAAGGGAGGGCAGGAGGGAGGAAGGGAAGAGCCTTTGGTTTCTGAAGTAAAAAGTCTTGCTTTAAAAAAAAATCTAAACAGTTAAAAATAAAAATTAATGTAAATAAGGGGAAATTGGGAGAGGAGAGCAGTTGTTCAAAAGAACATAAGAACGAGTGAGGAAAACTTCCTAAACTTCCACGTAGAAAATGCTGAGCACGTAAGATACCTTCCAAGTTGTAGGAGGCTGGAAGCCTGGGTCACCTGAGCTAAAGTCGAAGTCTTGTGCCCTGGCTGGGGGAGAGGCTGGGGCTCCATCAGACGCCATCTTCACTATGTAAAAGCTTAGATTCAAAAGCCTCTTAAGATGCTTTTGACTTACGGACTTTTGGACAAAGTGGTGAAATTTCTTGTGGTAGAGCGAGTATTTTATTTTAAAAGGATTTGAATTATAAGTCGTATTTAGTCCAATATTAACATAGATGTATATATTTATGTTCTATAAGTGAGCTGTTATGAGTTACTCTAACACTTCTCAATGCTGAATTCTGGCTGCCAGTGAACCCAAAATGCTAGGTTGTCCCACTGTGTTTGTTGGCACTGTGTAGGGCTGTCTTCTTTGAGTAAGGACACCACAGCTGAATTGTAGGAGTAACAGGGTCAACCATCCTAATAAAGATTCCCTCGGGTTCAACGTCACACACTTGGAGTTGGTGCCATGCACCTTTTCAAGTTCACTGGTTTCCATTTCATCTTATGTATAAAGCCACTGGTGTGGAAACACAGACTCCATATTGGCAGCTGAATCAAAGGAAGTGAGTGGATGGCCAAGGTGATGGGGAATAGACTTCTGAGGAAGACATGTCCAGGTTCAGAACCCAAGCTCTTCCCCATGCCCTACCTGTGGGCCTATCAGCATAGTGCCAGGGCTCTAATCTCAAAGTCTGAAATGCTACAAATCTGATACTTTTTAAACGCTGACATGCTATTTTTAACGTTTCAGATTTCTGAGAATTTTGAAGTTCCTATTTTCAGGTTAGAAATACTCAAACCTGTAACCTAAGGAAATATAAAACACTCTGGTCCCAAACATTTCAGCGCAGGGCTACCCAGCCTGCGTCCGTGGACTACGCAACCACTGAAATCCTTATTCACCCGACTTTCAGATAAAATAATTAATAATGAAATCCGAAGTACTGCTGGTCCCTAACGTTTTACATATGGCCCAACCAACTTGTATAACACCTAGTCACGCAACCTTTAATAGGATTCTAGGCTGTAAGTTTCCCCATAAATGAGGCGGAGAGGAAGAGGTGAGGAGGGAGGGAGGGTCTGCTCTTCTGAGTCCAGTCAGGAGCAGCCGGAGCTCCTTCATTCCGGCTGGTGGCCTGTGCGGGGCTTCAGGCGAATTGAAGGACCCACGTCTCCCCTGTCCTGACCAGATGTTACTGGCACTTTTCTGTCTGTTATGTCCTCCTTTTCTTCAGCCCTCTCTCTGCGTGGGATCTCTGTCTCTTGCTCTGGAGGACTCTCTCCTTCAACCCACAGCCTGCTTCGTTCCGTTTTCTCTCAGTGCGGCTCTAGGCCCCCTGCCATGATACATTTTCGGCTCTCCAAATCCAAAGTATGAGCAATAGGTGAGACGCTCATAATAACATGGACAGCTTCTCTGTGAGCTCATTCCAACCGTGGCAAACACATATACCGTTATTAGGCAACCATTGGGTACTGGTGAGAAATACACTGTATACACACCCTTTAACAACTCTTGATTGTAAAACAATTACTTAAGAAATGCATTTCTAAAAGAAAATTATGGACAGTTCAAATATTGAGGAGAAGACTGAAACGCGTTAGAAAGCTTGGCGTTTGTTGCAATGTTCAACAAACACATTAGGGCAAAAAGGATTTCTCGAATTGGATTTACTGAGCTTGAATCATTAAAGCAGCAAAATTATTCTATACAATAAAAATTAACTTATTTGGATGAATATATTTGAGTTTAAAGTCTTTTCATTTGAGTCTGGGCCAAGAGCCCAGGAGGTGCCCATCTTTAAAACTCCTAAGTGAATTCTAAATGTGCTAAACTTCTCATCCAATTATCTCTCCTCAAACCTCTATTCTTAACGTCCTGCCTATTATCCAAGCCAATCTGAACTCCTCTTCCTGCTGCTCACATCACGGGCAGAATCCCCGACTGATGCCTAACACCTTGGATGCACATTCTCCCGACAGGTTTCCAGTGTGATTCGTGTCCATTTAGTCCTCATGTTCTGAGGAGGTTGGCACAGTCATCCATATCTTAGCTAACTAATTAGTCAACATTCACAGTCTTCTCTTTCCCTTCCATTTCTTTCCCAGCACTATAATTTTGGACAAAGTCAGCATCTAGCACACACATTTAGAGATTAAGTGAGCTGCATTTAGTTGAAATATGCTCTGAAGCACAGTACACGGTGAATTGTCTTAAAATCTTAGCAACAGCCATCGAGTGTCTGACTGTCTGATGGTATGTTCTTCAATTTTGTTAAAAACTCTAACTGGAAACAATCTACCTTAGGAAAGTATTTGATGCCTCCAAATTGTAGGCATTCATTGCCTTGAGTCGATGTGGCTTCTATGGAAAACCATAATCACTACATTCGGGGTTATTCAGACTTACACTTTTTTGTAAAAAGACAAAGTATTCTCAGGATACTCCCATGGCTTCACTCTCTCAAGCACCCCCAGGCTGTGAGAATCTTCCCGCTTTATGAAGTGCACGAAGGAAACCTTGGCAGAAGTGTCCTCGGTCTTAGCTCATCTCTTTTGTGAGAAGTGCAGATTACGGCCATAAATCACACATGAAGCAATAACTTACTGACTGAAATAAAAGTCATAAGGCTGGGGAGATCATTGGTTAATAAAATCCAGGATATGAAGAGGCACTTGGAAGTGGTTTCAGGACCAGACAGAATTCACGATGTGTTTTCAGGTAGACTGGCTGGGAGACAGGAAGCAGAAGGACAGACCTGCTTCAAGCAGAAGAAGCAGACACACTTCAACGATGAGTGGGAGACAAGGGGTCGCTGATCCAGCTGGAGGACGGGAAGGGGGGGCTTCTGGTCATAGGTATATGGAAAGTATTGTTAGTGATGGGGATCTGGAAAGTCAAGTATCTTAGAGTTATGAGGAAAAGAGTGACAGGAAATATGCGGTAATTCAGAGAAATCAGTTTTGACCAGTTGGGTTGGAGGGATTCGGAAAGACAGACAGGAGACCTAGAGGAGTGAAGACCGTGGAGCCACTATGGTGCGTTTAGCATAATTTAGTGATGTCTGCCCGAGCTAACCTGGCATCTAGCAAGTCAATGAGACATCTCAAGTAATGCCTACAAGAACACCAGAAGTTTAATGCTATTTCCATTTTGAAATGGTGGACTTAGGGTTCACAAAGTGTTTGAAATGCACAAGTGTAGTATAAATGGTCCTGCTCCTATGTCTCTTCATGGTGAACCCCATCCTGGAATCTCCAATCTCTGGCCCATGCAGAAATACAACTAAGGAGGGAGAATTGCAACAACAACAAAAATAAGAATATAGTCCTAGCATCCTAAAAAGAAGGGTTGTCTTACAATGTCCATCCTGAGTAAAGACTTTTTCCAGTATTTTAAGTAAATTGTATTTTAGAAAAGTTAAAGATGTCTAGAAGATGGGGGCTTTGAATATTAAAAGCACAGAATTCCCACATATCCAGATTCTCTTATGTTAGTATCTTCCATTCGTATGCTACTTTTACATTTTCAGGCAAGCGCCTTAACCACTGAGCAACCTCTCCAGCCCCAACTTTTACATTTTCGAACCACAGTTTCATTCACCAGTGTCTTTCATCAGCTCCCTGGTGAAAGAGCATATAGAATTCAGTGTCTGCTCTAAGTGGGGTTGGAACAATGACAGGGAAATGTGGACAGTGGACCTTCGGCTGTGACCTCAGGGTGCTTGCCTGTGAAACGGAGCAGCTTGGAAATGTGGTTGCCCTTGGGGATCGGAGGGTATGACTTGGGGAGGGGAAGGCATAGCATCTCTCCTGCTGCCTGGCCGTGGAGTGAACCCACACGGATGTTGCTATTGAATTGTTGTCCACATACATATCTACACACCATTTGGTGACTGGTTTCCTAGTTAGCTAAGCAAACACTTATTTAGACATTGAAATCTGCAAAGGAGCCACCTCTGTTCATCGTTTTCTGCGGCACACAGGTAGTGAGAACTGAAAATCCACCCTTGGTACTTCCCAATCTATCCATTCTTTCATCTGAAGAAGTGATCTCCTCCCAATAACTCTAAAGTAGGATTGTCGCGAAAAGCACACACTTGCAAGATCTGGATCTGTTGAGTATAACTTTGATAAATCTTACTGTATTCAGAGACTTGCTCACACTTTTAGCAGGCCGACTCCCACAGGTGACCACCCACGCAAACATAAAACGGAGACTGGAAGGTAATGTTCGCTCAGCATTGGTGTGTATGCAAGGAAAATGTTTTGCAAAATATGTGAAGTGGTTTCAGGATTAAAGTGTCTGAAAATAGAAGCAAAATGAGGCCTTTAATGTTAGCATTCTCAAAGCACCATTTTGCGCTAAGCATCCTGGTATTTTGCAGACACCACAGCTTATTCAGAGACTTGAAGAGATTAAAAAGAAAACAAAAGGTTCAGAAAGAGACTGAAGACCTAACTTTTCGATTTCAACTCAAACCACTCCGTAGCAGGAAGGTGGGAATCAAATGAAAAGGAACGGGGATTGTCTAAAGCCAGTAGAGAAAATTTTTCTTTCCACTATTTTAGGAAACAGTAGTTAAAATTGGTATTTTTAGAGAGTACCTTGGATGATTTCCAGTTTGGGCAGAACATTTAATTTGAAGAAATTCCATTCCCTGGAATGCTAATTGTCTTTCGGCTCAGTGTCTTTAAGAATATAGAAGATAATGTAAAATTATCTTCAATTTGTTTGGATCCAAACTTGATAAAACTGTGTAAGAGTAGCATGTCAGGAAAATACTAATCCTTTGGTCATCCCTTTGTGCATCTGCACTAATTTCTCTATTTTTAAATCCATGAAGTTTGTCCCCAGGTATATTGTCAAAGCAGTAGCCTCATACCCGCATCACAAATAATTCATTTTCCTAACCTAGGAACATTACTCCTGACTTGCTACCTTCTATTATCTATCTGCCTCTGGAAAAGGCATCATCGCTCTCGTGATTTCAGCAGCAGATGCTTCATAGGAAAAAAACAAGAATAATGTGAAATCTCATCTAGAGTTCATCACTCATATGGAGATGGGATTGGAGAAGGGGCCTCAGCAGTATCGCTCATCCACAGCAAGCAGCTGCGTCTTAGAAAATCAAAAGGATAAAATAGATGTTGATTTTCCATCCATATCTGATATTTTGACATGTTCTAGGTGGCGGGAGGAATATTGGGATTTGTTCAAACGCAATATTGTAAAGTGCTCAGGGTTATTTAATGATGGCTCCATCTTGTATTTTATTTAATTTGTTTGCTTTTCTTCAGGATAATATTTCAAGTGGAAATTAAACCACAATCATATAATAAAATTACTGCTAGTTTTTGTGGTAAGTTAGCAGGTCTGAAGGAACCATTGCCTAAGACTCCTAAAAAGTATTCCAGCACTTGTAGAAGACATAATTTCCATTAATTAATGACATCTTTGCTTGAAACAGAAATCATTTCACATTGCAAGGACCACTGAATCCTTTAAATATAGCTGGGGAAGAAAGGGCGCCAGACGCAGTGGGAAAATAAAGAGCTGGTAAGAGAGGCAACTACCTCTTTTCTCAACACCTCATCCCATAGAATATGATCGACACATTGGGAACAATCATCAGTAAAGCATTGGATGGTGGCGGAGCCAAGGCATCTCATGATTAGTCCTCCAGGCTTCTAGTGACTGACCTGCATCAGGCTCCTGGTGCAGACTGAGCTGCAAGGACTCTCGACCGAAGGGGAGGAAACCTTGGTGTGGTGGTAAGGGCTGAAAGAGCTGGAGGGGAACGCAATGGCCTTATGCACTCAGAAATCACCCAGAATAGCTCTGCCATTTGCCCACAGACTTCCCACAAAGAAAACAGAATAAGAAGTTTGAATTTAATATTGCCCCGAGTCCTTGTGCTGCTTTACATTTTTGCTCTTGTCTCTTAGATTAAGTCCTTTGCATTTGAAATTCAATTCAGACCTGTTCCTCCAGCCATCTTCCTGTGGTCTGTGTCCACACTCTTCCCCACACACTGAATACTGAGAAACCCATACCAGTCTAGACTCAGCCTGTCAGGGTGCTGCAGGAAGGGTGCATACAGGTGAGCCTAATCAGTGGTATTAATTGGCTTTTCTTCACATTAGTAAATGGTGTAATTTAGATGCATGTTGGCCGCTTGTCAAGGAGCTTACTGGAGGCTGGGGTTTCTAGAGTGCTGGATTCACAGGGAGGAAGCACCCAGTGGAGCCCTGGGGACCCATCTGCGCCTTGCACAAGGAGCTCATTGATGGAGGGGAATGGTGGAGAGGCTGTAAGCAGGGCTGCTAGACACACAGACAGGCGTGATGTGTTCTTCCTGCTTGAAATGTAGGACGATCACTTTTTTAAAGAGATGCATTCACTTACCTATGTCAATTCATGTAAATGAAATCACATCAAGTTAAATAAAGGAGTCACTTGAATGTGATTTTATCAAGCTATGTTATGTTGGTAAAAGCAGTCACTCATTCCCTCGATTGTTTTATCACAACTCAAGTGTGAATGTCAGTAAACCAATTGCCTCCTCAGTTTAGGATCTGAAACACTAAAACAGTTAGCATTTCCAGACACTAGGGCATTGCTCTCTTGTCATATTTTATCCTTCAAATTTATTTCTTCAGTTAATTAGATTATTTTATCCAGGAAATTGAGTTTTAACATCAACCCCATACTTCATTGGTATCATTTGAGACTTCTTTGATCTTTATCAGAATCTGGAATCATATTTTATTTAAAAGTCATAATTGAGTTTTCTGTGTTAATTTGGATTTCTTTTCGGCTGAGAAAATTTCCCTAGGTTTTTGATGTTCTACTTTGCTATATAATTTATCAGCAAAATAATTCGCATTATTAAAACAAAAAATAGAATAAATCACATGCTCAGGACTTAAAAATAACTCTAGCGTAATTTATTATCACAGAATAAATAATTATTGGATGGTTTGATGCACCTTAAATATCCAATTCTTTTAATAAAGTAAGTTCATATGACTGAATTTTATTGGTTTGATTTAGGAATTCTAAAAGAAGGAGGCTTATAATAGGAGGCAAGGATCTCAGCATGCTTAACCTGAGAAATTTCACACTAACTCAGGGCTGTGCGATTAAACCCTCAGTATATGTCAAGAATGCATATGCAATTAACACTGTTTACTGTATACATTAAATTATAACAGGAAGCGGTGAAAATTTCTCACTGCCCTTCCATGTCGTATCTCCTCAGTATTACTCTTCCAACATGTAGTAAAGATGAAAATGTCATAGATCTTACAATTATGCAATGAACATCTCTTCTTAATGCAGAAGATATTAACTGACTTCTAATACTTAGTTTATCAAAAAAATTTTGGATTTTTTTTTTTGAGGTAGGGTCTCACACTAGCCTAGGCTGACCTGGAACTCACTCTGTCATTCCAGGCTGGGCTTGAAATCACACTGATCCTCCTACCTCTGCCTCCCAAGTGCTGGGATTAAAGGCATGAATCTCCATGCCCAGCTCCAACATATTTTCGCTAATGACTTATTTTCTTCACAAAACACACAATCAATTTGAAAACAATGGAACACTACCAGGCAAATAAAATTGGGTTCATGATGCCAATGTCTATAAAATGATATGTTGATGAAATGCCTCTAAAATTTGTTTTCTATTTTTTTCCATCTGCATAATTATTCTATAAATAAGAATATTACTCCTGTTATCACTGAAGTAGAGCTTAATGATGTTTAAGGCACTACTGCCTCTTGGGAAGTCTCTGGGCTTTCCTTCTTGCTAGCCTTCCTTTAGGGATCGGGGCTCTTTCAGCATTTAAAACACATCAGAGACTGAGCTGTGAGTCAGGGTAAAACTAGGCTGGGGATTTCAATCTCAATGGCCTTCCAGACGCATGACCTTCGATCAGAAATCAGAGGCTTGTGGCCACTGGGAGGATGCTTCCCACGGATAGAAAGAATGCATTTTAGTTGGAATGTAACCAATGTAACAACTGGTCATAATTATGCATTAGAAATCGCTTTGTGGTGTACTGAGTGAATTCCCAGGAAGGCTGTGCTGTGTGCCACACTGTTGTGAGTGGTGTTTTGTCCACATGTCCCGCAGGTGTCCAGTGGCCCTGCAGTGGGCAGAGCGGCCATTAAGATGAGCTGCCTCAGGATAGGCAACAGGGAGACCCCTGAGGGGCAGTAGGTTTCCAGTGATGGTGGATGTGGGATGACCTTGTCTGCACAGGGACCCATGTTCTGCCGAGCTCACCTCTCTCACCCAGCTCCTCCTGTGACTGTCTCGGGGACTGTCCTACACACAGACTTCTCAGCACTTTGGTTTTCTAGAGCACCTTACCTAAGGCACTGTGCATGGTCACATTATGAGAGCCACCCGTGACAGGGACACTGGCATGGTGGCCTTCCTCCTCATCGAGATGTCTTTCCTCATCCTTTTCTTCAGAATCTTCAGAAGCTGTTCCTTCTCACAACTCCCCATGTCTTCCATGGACTTCTGAACTGCCCTGTGTTCCAGAAACTGTGTGGTCTTTCCTATCACCAGGAACCTCACCTGACTACAAAAACTTCAAGTACCACCAGAGATCCTGGAACCTTATAAATAAGAATCAAAGGGCAAAAATCTTGAAAATGTATTTGTAAGGAAGGCTTTTGAGCCTGCTGCCTACCGCAGCACAGAGAAGAATGCGCAGGAGCGGCATTCTCCTGTTACCTGAAAAGGAAGTGCCCACAAATACCAAACAAGCACCTAGACTCCTCAATGCCGGCAAGCATTTCGTGGGCCTGTTTCCAATGCAAACTCCCCTCAAGAGATCCTGCAGAAATAGAACCGACCAGGTAAGGATGCTGGCTTCCTGACTATTTGTACTGAAAATCCTATATTAAACTTCCTGTGGCTTTCACTGAAACATGGTGTGTCCTTCAAAGATACTGAAGAGCATCTGTGGTCTCAGCTTGGGAGAAAGAATCGTCCTGTGGACCAAACACCCAGGATGAACAGTAGAGTCGATGGGCAGAGAGTCAAATGTGTGTTTTGTCCATGTAGTCGTGCTCTCGTTAAGGAGAGATTCAGTCTCACTGGAGGATGTTGTCATCAAGCCCCGAAAGAGCAGATGGCAGGGACATTTTGAGAAGAGACTGAAAAGCATGCAGCATGCAATGTACATCTAAAATGCACAAACAAGAATAAGGTTGGTGTGGAAATTTCACTGCAGATGACTGAAAAGTAATGCCACTGTAGACTTGAGTGATGGTTTTGGGGACTGGATGCATAACTCTCATGTTTCTTAATGAGAAAAGGAAAACAGGACAGGTGGGGGAAACAGGGGTAGACTGCTCTCATCAGCTAAAAGTAAAGTGATAGGTATGAAACAAGTGCATAATAAAATCCAAATAAAAACAATGCTATTACAAGAGAGCTAAGTCATTATATAGCACACCAAATTAATCACATAGGTATCTAAAGTCACCAGACCCTAGCTCCGAGGAGAAGGCCGGACGTTGAAGGAAAGGTCCGGCTGAACCAGGAGAAGGACCTCCATCCCTGCGGGAGCGGGAGCTGGGGTAGAGCTGCACAGAGGGGCTGAGGCTGGGGAGCCATATCACTAGATAAAGCACTTGCTGCTTGGGTCCTGGGACAAGGGCAGCGGCAGAGACAGGAGCATATTCCAGAAGTTTGAATGGAACGTAGCACATAGCAAAAACTGTGTGAAGGAGAAAGAGAGACCCTGCCTGAAAGGACTGACCCAGAAGTTATCCTCTGACCTCTATGAGCATGCCGTGGCGGACATGAACTCATACAGGAACACCTCTCTCTCTCTCTGTCTCTCTCTCTCTCCCTCCCTCCCTCCCCCCTCTCTCTCTCCCTGGAAGTGGATGTGAGTGTGGGAGGAAGGGAGCCATGTCAATGTGCAATGTTCCCCGCTGGCTCATGCGTTGAACATTTGGTCCCCAGTTGCCATTTTAGGTGTGTGTGTAACATTTAGGAGGCGGCACCGAGCTAGAGGAAGAAAGAGGCTTACTGAGAAGCAGTCCTTATGGAGTATCGTCTAAACCCAATTCCAACTTGACTTCTCTCTTCCTCTCTGCTTGGTGGTCACGTCAATAGACCAAGAGTCCCGGACTCACACTAACACCTCACTGCCAAAAGCCATGAGCTTCTCTTAGCATGAACAAGCCAGCCTTCCTTAGGTTACCTGGTCAAGAATGTTGTCACAGCAATGACATAAAAATAATCAACAAGAATGAGAATCGAAAGAAAGAGCTAGAAAAACACAGGTAGAAGTAATGACTAAGTGTAAAAGAAAGCTCATCCTCCCCAAAAGACAGAAAAATAAGGAGCAAATCAAGGAATCTGGTAGGTATTCAACCTCTTCATCATCAAGTTCAAATTTTTCCACAGTTTTTCAGATTCTGAGGATCAAGCAACAAGCAAAAAGAAGAAAAAAAAAAGAACCCATCACACAAATCCAAGACTCCGTGTCAGAAACTGAGTCGGGCAGTAAGCATGGCTTAAACAAGAAAAAGGAAGTCAAAAGATGGCTGAGAAGGGAAAAGGGCTCAGCAATAAAGAAAGATGTGTGAAGATAAACTGTATCCTCTGAGTCCTGGTCAAAATGATTATATTGAGGAGGTATCAGCAAAAAAGAGGAAAAGCAGAGAAGAATGAGAGAAAACAATAAAAAAGAAATAAAAGCATAAGAACATGGTAAGAAGAAAAAGAAGGCTTGAATCCTGACTCGCCATGAAGCCAAGAAAGATCAAGATTTCCCTATGAAGAAAGTACAGCGCCTAAGGAAATTTCAGCAGTAAATATATGGAATATTTACTAAGGTGCATGAATTTCCTTATTTTTAGAATATTGTGGACTATTCAGTAGCCTCTCAGATTCCACTGTGTGGAAGGGTCATAATTGTTGTCTGCTGCTTGAACATCCGGGGCTCCATGCCTGGGAGATGCTGATTAAGACATTTGGGATAAATCTATTATTTTTGACTAGATGTATCAAATGACAAATGAAAAGAAATTGAGTCTGGAGACATTTTTAAGATGTAATCAGAAATATCCAGATGATTAGTTAAAATTTTGAAGTGGGAATTATATTTATAATATTTCAAAGTCCCTACTCTGTAGGTAAGTATGTGTTTCGTGTTTTTCCCCTTGTGTATGATGTTACCTGGGGACGGAGCTGGGAGGGAGGGGGTGGTTGGCTATGTTTGGCCAGCAGCTGTGCCTTTGATCCTCACACAGCCTACTTTGGGGACACAGCAGCCATGCTTCCTGGGGAGGTCAGAGCTGGGTTCCTCAGTCTCGCTTTCGATTGAGCTTATGACAACCTGGGACTTCGCCCTATGCTCTTTGAGGGAATCAGAGACACACATCCTTTTGCCCCAATGACTCTGGAATTTACTCCACTTAATAATAACTGAATGTTTCTAGCATTAGAACTGTGCTTTGTTATTAGAATTAATTTTGACTACTCATTGGCTTCGGAGAGGAATTCTTTCAAATAATACTAGTACTTTTTGAACTTTATAAGTAAAGATTCTAAAGTACATGTTTTCTACTGTTAAAATTTCAACCAGTCATGAAATTTTTATGTAACCAGTGATGGCTATTTTTTGGATTCATTTTGTTTTTGCTGCACTGTTTAGCTTTGGTTAACTTCTTACTCTTATTATTGTCATAAGTTCATTACTATGTTTAGTGGCACACTTGCCAAAATAGTTAGCTTGTAAAAAGCAGGGGCTTTTTTTGTTGTTGTTTAAGGCTTTGTAGCAGCAGGGTGAATGAAGCTGAGACTTACTTTAGATGCAGCAGCAGGCTTTATGCTGATGGTAAGAGCCATGGTGGAGGGAATATCCAGAGGCATTGCCTCCCTCAAAAACAAAACAAAGACAACAACCACAACAAAACCACAACCAGCTACTGCTTGCACAATCCATAGCCCTCCATCCCATGGAGCTGGGGTGTCCCAGAAATCCCACTGAGGAAGGTCCTCAGTGGATTGGGGTCAGGGAGGAGGGAAGTGGGGGTACTGACACAAGGCTGAATATTTCTACTTATTAACAAGAAGTAAATTCATTCAATTGAAAAAACGGTTTTAAGTAATTAATACAAGGAAGGAGAGTGGAGAAGAGAGCTCAGAAAGCAGAAAGGACTGTGAGGGGGGAAGAGGGAGATAGACTGGAAGGGTTTAGGAGAGTCCATGGCTCTCCCATCCTCTCTGCTCACACCTTTCAGACCATCTTCACAAGCATCTGGGCTTGAATCCTGGTCCCTGGTTTGTTAGTCATCCTCTTGGGCAAATGATCTAACTGCCCAATCATCAGTTTTTTCAGCTCTAAAACTTCAAAAGTAGCAAGTTTCATTTAGAATGGAAGGAGGGTCAGACTGAGACAAAGCAATAGGAATTGTTCTCAGGATGCCTGGGGTAATAGTAAGTGTCACTGCCTACCAAGTCCAGCAGTTAGTTGCTGTACTTAAAGGTAGTTCTTTCTTGAAAACGTGCCGCCTGCATCATCACCCCACTGCCCCCCAGTGACAGCCCTGGAGAGTGAGCAGTGGGACTGGGGGTGCTTCCCCTGGTCACTGCACCCACCCTGGCCCAGCGAACCTGCCTCTGTTCTCCCCAGGAGGGACACCTAGCAACACGTTCTTCCTGCCCCACATGCAAGACAGGTCCTTGGGCACACAGGTCCCGTTTCACCACCCAAGTTTATCTACTTGAAAGAAAATTTGGAAAATCAATTTTCCTTTCTTTCCTGTTGTGTTTTTGGAACCTTGGTTATGCACTTGACTCACTTTGGTTTCACTAGGTGCACCTAGAGACAGGTTTTAATTTAGAGTTACAAAGTATTTGCATTTTAGCCTTATGCCAAAGCCACCAGCAAGTCTCTTTACTATCTAAAGGAGTCCGTAAAATTTTATTTAACTATCGGTCACAGGTACAGACAATACCTATGAGCTCAGAGAAATTCTTAGCTTTTCCTTTGCTTACTTTTGAAGGGAATAAAAAGGTCATTCAGAAAAGTACACCAAACACTAACAAGCAAGGAGAGAAAGGGTTATTCTAGATGAGAAAATTGTGTCGTCATGAGTATGCACAGTAATAAATGTGCTGATCCTCCCAAGTGCTGGGGCCACATCCCATTTCTGTGGTTCTGGAGGTGAAAGCCAGGGCTTCAACACAAGCACCCTCCCACCTGGCTTACACCCCTAGCTGCATGTGATGTTCCCACTATCATTAGGTTCTCATATTTCCCCCACAAGCAAAGATGGTATCTCCTTGCATGTGAGGCCCAGGCTTCCTTGAGAGGGGAGGACATTCAGGAAACTAAGCAGTGAGAGAGACGCAGAGAATGAAGTTGGACAGACATTGGCTCAATGGCCATGTGCAGAATCAAGGATCCACACCATGATGTCAGGCCTTCACCACCCTGCTCAATACAGTGCTCACTACAGGGGAAAGGGATCAGTCTGAGTGACAGAGAAGAGGAAGTGGAGTTAAGCTGCTTCCAAAGTTTGTTCAGGGCAGTGGCTTGAAAGGCTGTGGATTATCCCCAAATATTTCTTTCCTATAGGGATGAAAGAATCTTGGAATCATAATATCTCAGCGTTAAATGGGGAAAAAAGGAAACTTAAATATCATCACAGTCATTGTTCCTCAAATACAGGAGCCAGTTTCTGTGATTTAAAGGCAATAGACCTTTGAGGAAATTCAATTAATGTTCTAGACATGTTTACTTGAATGGCACATATTAAAGCTTGGCTTCACTTTAGGGAGCCTAATGAAATACACCTGATGAACTCGGCCACCAAACACCAGCAACATTTTGGGAACTCTGTGTGACCTTTGCTTATGGCATTCATCCTTGCAGATGTGTGTAGACACTGAAGACTCACCAGGCATGTCAATTAGACTAGTCCCTAAGTGTGAAGTGTTCAGAGGACACACCCCCAGCCCCAGATCTGTAGCTGCCTGGAGCAACAAAGGCCCCACACAGGCATGCAGGAGAGGCTAAGGAAACATTCGGTGCCAATAATTCTTTTCTGGACATCCAATAACCAGACACGTGATGAAGATGAAGTGTGCACTTCCAGTCCCAGTGTTCTCTTAATTCACACAGTTAGCCGTCAGCTGGAATCTTAAGTTTGAGGTCTTATTTTGTTCCCATTGCTGGAGCTACTTGTCCCATAAAGATCTCACCTCTG
The DNA here is from genome assembly GCA_004024765.1 of Zapus hudsonius. NCBI lineage: Eukaryota > Metazoa > Chordata > Mammalia > Rodentia > Dipodidae > Zapus > Zapus hudsonius. Next base: position 4,081 of record PVHP010028211.1, on the reverse strand, counting down.
GTGATAAGCATCAGAGTCTAAGAAATAAAATAGTAATGTAAAAGTAATGAGTTTTACAGGTCTTTCTGTATAATTTAAGAAGTCTTATGTCTCTTAAGTATAAGACATATCTATAATAAAGAAATTAAATCTTTTTTAGCCCTGAAAAGCCTTTCTGTTTAGTACCTTTAGAAAGATAATTAAAAAGGAAAAGCAGAGATATTCTTCAATAAAGTATATAAGGGAGGAAAGAAAGAGAAGTGGTCTAATTAAAGACTCACAGGGCTTTTCTGGGACACCTAGAGTAACAGTAGAATCCAGGCAGACAGCAATGATCCCTGGTTTCCTTATTTCTGTGGCTGAATGCCTACACTGTAGCTCTCTCTTAACACATGAAACTTTCCCCGAAGGAAGGACTATTTAGTTGCTTCACTGAGAACTTAAGAGACTGAAATAATTCTAAGGGTAAATTTATTAAAACTTTCGTCATTTATCCAAAAGATAAATGATAAATAATCATATACTTTATATAATAGGTTTATTAAAAAGTTCTAATATTTTTGGTTGTGATGGTTGTTTTGGTGACAACTTGACCTATTGGTAATCTTGGGTGGGCCTCTGAGGTTGTTGATAGGAAGGCAGTCCTCTCAGTAGGAGGCAGAGGTAAGGAGGCTCAGGGGAGCTAGAAATGAACATCCCTTCCTGGGAGGGCAGGACAGGAAGGAAATGCTAGAGACTCGGGGAGTCAACAAGTCTGGGAAGAGTTGCAAGACCCCATCCTAAGGCTATATAAAGGGGAGAAAAATCCCCTCCCTGCCCCCCTGCCTGTTGGCTGCTGATGGCTTTCTCTCTCTGTTTGGAGCTATGAAAGGGGACCAATCTCTACATTATGGAACTCACCCTGGATTCCTAGCTTCAGTGAATCCTTTTCTCTCAAAACTGTGCCTGCCTGGAGTTTCACACCAGAAGTGTGTGGCTTACTACTAAAATGGTGTATAAATTTGGTATTAGATGTGGCAGTGAAATTAGAAAGCAAAGCCACGTGTGTGTGTGTGTGTGTGTGTGTGTGTGTGTGTGTGTGTGTGTGTGCAAACACACAGGGAGAGAGCGTTTTAGGGTCAGAACCTGTGGTGCAGACAAAACACTAATGTCAGTAGCTTATTACTCGTGGGAAGAATTACCTGATATAAGTTAAAGAAATCTTGAGAACAGCAGGAGTGGAGGCCACCAGCAAGAGTCTATTGATTAAGTCTATAAAATCTTATTTAACTAGCAGTAACACACGTAGACAATACTGGTTCTTCCAAGGTGATATATGTGTGTCTACATGTTTACAGTCATGATACTGTGATGATACTACAATAGCTTCATCAGTCAGGGACAAGAAATGAATTATATTCCATAAAAATGTACTTAACTCTGTAAACAGTCTTTCGAGTATCTTCCACTCACATGTGTTGCCTGGAAATCAAAATATTAAATATTTTATTCTGAAAACATTTTAGATAATAAGTAATTTAGGGCAAGAACAGTAAGATTTCCCCACTCAAGCCTCCTGAGTTCCTGAATGAAATAATCTTGCAGCCTTTCCCTTGATAAATATATTGTCACGACCAATAGTCAGGAATGGTAGGCATGGGAAGGGACAGGCAGTTAAATAATCCTCCGCATTTTGATATTTACTGGGTCATGAATGTAGCATAAAGTTGCCAAGAAAGTACGACTGCAGATTCGAAAACTTCACAAAGGACCAGAGCTCCACAAGAAGAGAGGCAATTTCCATATGTATTCATTTCCAACTAATATAATTCTAGAAAGAATAAGGATGATTTCCTTGTCTGATTTTTAAATTTTTTTGATTGTTTGAATTGCCTTTTTACTTGTTTTCATTATAGAGAAAGCAATCTTAGTCCTTTGTTCACGAGCAAAGCTGCTTCAGCAGAGAGAGCGATGGGGATCCTGGCAGCCTGCAGGGCCACACGTGGGGGACTGTGTCACTGAGCCCTCCACCATAATATTTCACCAGGGGCTGGGGCACAGCTGAACCCCGGGTTTCTGTTCTTCTCCATGAGGTTGGGAGATGGATCACTTGAGTCTGTGGACAGAATGGTAGTGAGGAGAAGGCAGCACATATGGTGGGTTCAGCATGAAATAGCTTGTGTGTCATTGGTTCCCCTTGTCTCAGAGCAGGAACACACACCCTGGTGTGTGTTACGGGAGAATAAACCTGAGCATTGAATGGAAGAGGCATTTACAAATGATGCTTTGGCTGGGCGTCTGTGATATTTATTAAGTACAAACTTTGTCCTGGGCCCTGAAATGGCACATCGTGTGCCCAGGCAGAGCAGCCTGGTGCCTCATTCATCTGGAGAAGCCATGTGTCACAAAGCGTGCAAGGTAAATAGCGTAAAGTGAGGGAAAGGACAGTGGTGATGCTTACAGTGGAAAACAATGTCTCACACCCAACACAATCCTCCATTACTGCGCAGGTGGCAGAGCTGCCAGTCAGCTCGTCATCCTTCGGGACAGGATCGCATGTAGAAATGGGCAGTGACGTACTTCATTCACATGAAAAAGGCAGCCTCTCCTTCCTTTCCACCAACACACACATCATCATTTAAGGCAGCATTTTCCTATTTGTCTTCTAAGGTGTCTATCTACCCCAAGGGAGGTATTATCCTAGAACTTTCACCAGCATATAGAAAAGACTCCATAAATGTTCCTGAGCTGGATGAATGGATAGAGCCTGAATTGTTCTGATTAGAAAAAAGGGCTAGGTTTCAGTTTATTAAGTATTGTTTATGAAAAAGGTAAGTCCTGAAAAATACTGCTGAAGTTAGAAGTCACCCATGAGAAAAGCAAACTGGCCTTTCCTGCTGGCTTCCTTCAAGAAGACGTGAGCCAGATGTCCTCCGAAGTAGGACCAAGAAGCACCTGCCTTCTCGGAGTCTGTTCTGTGCAATGCCACGAAGGCAGTCTCTTCCTAGAAGTGCAAGGTTCGTTGCTGCAGGGAGGTCTACTTTGCAGCTTCTGAGGCCTGACTTGCCACCAGGTCCCTGCTTTGCAAAGTGATCACTGCTTCTCCCTGCCTCTGATTCAACTGCACTCGAATCACCAGCCCCAAAACTCTGGAGCTTCTTATAGCTCCTCTGGTCTAGGTCAAGGGTATATGTAAAGACTGTTGTTTTAGAGTATGCCACAAGTCAAGTGTCTTCTTTTTATTTCTGACAAAGAACCCACAGTTGTCCCTTGAAATTCATCGCCTTCATGCATGGGAAAAGGTGTCAGGCATGAGGATTTCCCTGGGGAGGGGTGTCTTTGCCCCACCATCCCACAGAAAGGGTTTTGCAGCCTATGTCTGAAGGAAGAGAATGCAGTGAGCAGCTGCTCTGGTTTTGCCTGGGCATCCTTGGAAGTCGGTGATGGACAGAGTGCTTGAGCCCCAGAATAGATTCCATGACCTCACTCCCACTTGGACATGTCCTTCACCTTCTTTGATGAGAAAATGAGGCCTTTGAAATGCTCTCTTATCCAATGAAGTAGACACAAATCAGTCATTCTTGAAAGAGCCAACATTGTGGTGAGCAAGTCTGGTCTATTCTTAGGGAGAAAATGCTGCATTTGCCTTGAAATGAGACTCAAGGGAAAATGGAAGGCCTTATCACTTAATAATAGAGCCCTTGAGCCCTGTCAGAGTGCTGGCTGCCTCTAATCTTAGGGAGTTCTTGCTGAGAAGCCTCCAGTGACCAAAACCAACTCTGACAGCCATGATTCTGTCACTTTCAGGGGCCACTTTCCTATGCACCAGCCAGGTTTCCATGGGTTCCAAGAAGAGAGTGTCCTGGGGATAATGCCCAGGGATAGAACCAGGGAGGAGCCGCCACAAAGACCAGCGGAGGAGTCAGAGAGGAGTTAACTTCGCTGTTTGGGAAGGACTGATTGAATCACCGGTTGATGATGAGAGTAGCTGATCATAGTACAATTCTCTTAAAAAAATGATTCACTTTTATAATGACTTATGATTGACTTTCTTAATGCTGTAACTGAACAAATACCTGACAAAAAGCAATTTATGGAAGGAAAATGGTTTAATTCCCCTTAA
>PVHP010028210.1:15000-22994 GCA_004024765.1 Zapus hudsonius | reverse complement strand
AGAAAGAAAGAAAGAGAGAGAGAGATAGAGAGATAGAGAGAGAGAGAATAGGTATGCCAGGGCTTCCAGCCACTGCAAACTCCAGGCGCATGAACTACTTTGTGCATCTGGTTTTATGTGGGTACTGGGAATTGAACTCAGGTAGTTAGGCTTTGCAGGAAAACACCTTAACCATTGAGCCACCTCTCCAGCTCTTTTTATTTATTTTATGTAGGCTATCATGGAGCCTAGGATGTCCTCAAACTTGCTGTGTAGCTGAACTTGTGATCCTCCTGCCTGCATCTCCTGAATGCTGGGAACATAGCATACACTCTGGGGCTCAAACTTGGGTTTCAGGTGTGGAGGCAGGCCACATCCCCAACATGGGGCCCCATTGTTTTTATAGTGCTCTCTGGCCTTCTGGTACAATAGGATGTTCCAGGCTCTTGTGTGTTCTCAAGATCCTCTCTGGCTTCGTCACTGTCTTGTTTCTTGTGCCTGGTGCATTTGGGGTTGAGAAACTAAGATCTGGAAGCCAGGTGTCATTCTTCTCCAAGGCGCCCCATTGCACAGAACTAGGGAATACATATGTATGAATATGTGTACATACACATTTCCATTGATTTCTCTCTCTCTCTCTCTCTCTCTCTCTCTCTCTGTCTGTCTGTATACACACACATATTGAAAATCATGAATTCACACTGACATCTCCAAATTCAACTCCCCATTACAAGGTTCATCCTTACCCCCATTTTCTCCCTTTTCTAAATTTAACCCTTGCCACCAACAGTATGAAATCAATCAGGCTCTATTTTATTGGTAGATGAAAGCTGATAGAGAACTTCATGTATTCTAGGCAAAGGGACCGAGTAATTAGATGAAAAGGAATTCAACACATACTTCCCCCATACCTCATTCAGCTCTGTAGAAATCAAGCTTCAGCTCAAATGTGTACCTTAGAATCCTATCCATAATAAAAAGCAAACATATTGGAAATGGTACAAAATTTGGGTTTGGGGCTGGAGAGATGGCTCAGTGGTTAAGGTGCTTGCCTGCAAAGCTTAACGACTGGGGTTCAATTCTCCATTACCCACACGAAGCCAGATGTACAAAATGGTGCATGTATCTGGAGTTTGAAGGGCTAAAGGCCCTCACATGCTCATTCTCCTTCTCTCTGTCTGTATCTCTTTCTCTCTGTTTACAAATAAATAAAATAAATTCTTTTAAAAAGTTGGGTTTTGTTTCTGGGGCATCTAGACAGAATTATTCTTTAGAATGAACTGAGTATGATGGACATGCATATATATAAAAATAAATATATATATGATGGACATGTCCAGTACTTGGGAGGTAGATGTGGAGGCAGGAGGATGAGGAGGTCAATGTCATCCTTGGCTACATAGCAAGTTCGAAGCCAGCCAGGGTTACATGAGAAGTGGTCTCAATAAAAAGGTTAACAACGTAATGAGGAACAAACAGGTACTCAATCAAAAAATATCTTTTCTTGAATGATGGTAAGCATTAACAGTTGTCATCTTCCATCATACCGCAGCAATCTTTTCTTAGGTACTTTCTCTGCATTGTGGTTAGTGAGAATTTAGAAAGCATTCCTACTTATCAAAAATCAATGTTTCTCTTAATTAAAGAGGGCTGACAAGGAGCAAAATCACCTTTCCCATTGTACTGTGTACAGTTGATCTTCATTAGACAACCCCAGGTTCCCATTAGCCGTATGTAATTCCAGAGGCCCATAACCATTCTCAAATGCAGAAGATGTTACTGCATGAGCCTGATTTAAGACAGCTATTTAGATCTCAATTATTAATGAAATTAGTGTCCTGGATGTCAGCAAGAGCATTGCTCTAGGTAAAGACTGCAAAGGAAATCATATTAGTGTGGAATTTCCTCTCCTCAGGGGCTCCTCTTATATTACATTATTCACTTAGCCATCTCCTGTCAGGGAAATGGAATTGTTGGCCATCATCTGATCCCAAGGCAGAACCATGGAGAAGTTGAAGGATTTCAGGAATGCACCAAGCTCCGATCCTTTGTGTGGTGCCTGTATGGCTTGTTCCAATTGAATATTTACAAAACAGCACTGGTAAGGATATCACAAACTGGCCAGCAGAGAACGAGCAGAGAGGAATTCTCATAAAAAATTGAGTGGCATTCCATCCAGTAGGCAAGCTTGTGTTTCTCTGGTACCTGCTCAAGATCAACTAGCAAGTGTGATGGCTCTTCTGCGGTCCAGCATCCTGGTGGCTGCCATAGGTGAGTTCTGTGAACGGTTTTACAAGACACTCTTAGAAGCTGCAGACAATAGAAGGGCCGTGCTGTGGACTCATCTGTGTCTAAAATGCCAACCCTAGGAAGCTACAGAGAACCCAACTATTTGTCTTTTCCTCCAAGCACACAGGGCACAGGGATAGAGAGCATCTTGCACTGGGGATTGTTGTGTAGGTGAAAATGTGATCCGCAATGTTGTGATTGTTCAAAGAATCTTTGCTTTCTAGAAATCCAGATCTCTGCAGAAATTGACATTGAGTTTGGGGCATTCTCTTTCAGAATTGCCCTTAGGCATAGATAATGGATTTTATTATCCAAAATAGCCTTGGTTTTAGCACTCCAGGTTTTAGCACTCCAGAAAAAGAGCCTCATGGATTTATCATGGCCTCGGATACCTGTTATCATTTTGGCACGACAGCTTTACAGAAGCTATATAGGTGGTAAGTATATCTCTAAAGTCAGGCACTAAAAAGGTGCAAGTTTTGAGTATACCATTTTTCTTAACAATAATTTAGATTCTAATTTTCTAAATTTATGGAACTATTCTTCTTGGGTGCCATTAACTCTATTGAATCGAGCTGTTTTACTTATGATACAACTGCCTTTTTGAAAATCAAGAACTTATGGGTGACTCTTCTTTGAGAAGCCCACACTCAGGTATGCCTCACTTTTTCTGTGAGCACCTCTGTTTCTCTTAAACCTCATGCTTCAGTCTGTTAAAATGCCTTTCAATGCCTAACTCCAACTCTGCTTCAAACAAACAAAAAATTTATGTTTATATTGGCATTTCCTAATTCCCACTTTCTTGAGGCTTCTCCTAGATCTTATCTGAATTTTCAAAATCTAAAATATAATGAAGCAGAATGAGTCAACTATAGAGATAAATAAGGAAAGAGAACACTAGAAATGTTTTTTTTTTTTCCTGTTTGGTAGGAAAGAAAAATAATCACATCATTAAAGTATAAAATATCTTAGGTGTTTTAACTTAAAGGAGAAAGGCATATTTCAATAAAAGAAATAGAGAAAATTTCATTAATACTAAATGGACTTCTTTGCAGAAAAAGTTGTTAACATAAAACTAAGATAAAATAGAAAAATAAAGGTAAGAAAAACAGAATAAATTCTTCTAACATCTCTTTTTAATGCTCTGTATTTATGCTTGATTTCTGTTATCAATGTAGCATAAAAATATTTTATTTTTTCAAAACTTTTTATTGGCAACCTCCATACATAAACACAATGTACATAATGATGAAAAAATTTTAATAGTGTCTAATATCCAGTGCTTTACCATAAAACATACAGAGGACATTTGTGGGGGGGGGGAAATCTGCCCTTTGGAATTTTGCTGGGCTTATATCAAGATGATTTATAAATATCAGAACATTGATCTGATCAATACACAGCTGCATCCTGAGTTTTGAGAACAGGTGAGAGGTGAGAAGGCCCATCCGGTGTCACCATTCACCAGCTTTGTGACCCAGTAAACCTGTTAATCTCGAAATCATTTAATTTCACTTGTTTGTTTGTTACCTATTTATTATCTAGACAGGGACTCTTGTAGTCCTGGATGGCCATGAACTCATTTTGTTAATCAAGGATAACCTTGAATTTCAGATCCTCTTCCCTCCACTTTCCAAGTGCTGAGATTACAGCTGTGCACTACCATACCCAGTTTATGTCTGTCTGAGGACGGAACTCAGGTCACTGTGCATGCTAGGCAAGCATTCTGTCACCTGAGCTCCACCCCAGCCCCTTAATCAACTTGTATTGTTGATATTCGTGAGGATCAAATCAGATTGTGAAATGTAATGTGCAACACAGATGTGAGATATTACTAACCTGAAAGCACACACAGAGGAGATAAGTGTTTCCACTCAATGATGTATACCATATAATATGATAGTCTTTCTTTTGATGGCTTGCTCACTTCTGGTCCTAATATTCTTAGGGATTCAGGCCAGAAGAGCTCGGGCTCTGGAGGCAGACAGGCTGGGTTTCAATCCCAGCCGCTTTGTTTGCTAACTATGCGCAGGCAGGCAGTCCTAACTCCACAGAAACTGTAGTACTTGTGCTCTTCTCACAGGGCAGTGGAATCCCTAGCTCATAAGATTGTTGTGATTTAATGAGTTCATTCATGTAATGGGTTTAGCCTAGTGCCAGTTATAAAACTAAGTATATTCAATTCGTGAGGATTCAATAGGCCATACACCTAAATCTTCATTTCCTTGGGACCTCTTTGATATATGTATATCTTTCTTGTAATGTGTACAAATCAACAATACATCTTTTTGGTGGGGCTGGGGAGATTGCTCATTGGTTAAAGGCACTGGCTTGCAAAACCTGGCTGGCTCTGGGTTCAATTCTCCAGTGCACATATAAATCCAGATGTACATAGTGGCACATGAACTCAGAGTTCATTTGTAGCAGCAAGAGGTCTTGGTCTGCCAATGTGCCCCAAACTCTTTAAGAGAGATGTATGCATGTCTGAAAGTGAATTTGTCACAACAAAAAGAAAGGCTGAAGCAGGAGGATTGCTGTGAGTTTGAGACCAGCTTGGGCTATAGAGTAAGACCTTGTCTCAAAAAACTAAATGTCAAAACAAACTAAAACAAAAACGAATAATTCTATTTTGTTTTCTTTTTGAGACAGGGTTTCAGTACTTAGTCCAGATTGATCTGGAACTCACTTGTGACCTCCCTGTCTCAACTTCCGTAACATTGGGATTATAAACACGTGCCAAAACATGTGCCACTATGCCCAGCTCTGTAGTTTTACCTTCTTCGTAACTCTTTACCAACGTGTGATTCATAGCTTGGTCTCTAACACATTCTCCTTCCCAGAAATCGTACAAGTGAGTTATTGGAAGCTTATTATTGGCATTCGAGGAGGCCATACTAGTGAGAAGTCTTCCCTCAGCCAGCGCTGATAGCTCAAGTCAGTGTCTGATGAAGCGTCACTGGGCTGGAGTCAGTTAGTGCTTGTGGGAATGTCACGTTAGCTTTCAAGGGGCACCATTTACTGTTAATTAATGGTCACTTAAATCCTTAGTCTCTCTCCTGTAATTGATCTTTCTCCTCGGGCAAATTTGTATTCATAGGAGAAATGTACTTTATAATTTCTTCCCATCTCACACGGGGAACTCCTCCTCCTTTTGGTTTATTTAACCACACTTCTATTTGCTTATTATTTTTCTCTTTTCAGTGCTCGTTTCTCTTTTGTTCTTAGTTGTAGCTTCTAGAACTTTCTCTTCTTACCTGAAGATTTTGACAACACATTCTAGAAAGCATGTGTCTACCCACAAAAGATCTATGGATTATTTCCTAGAGAAGACAGCAGGGGAGAATTTGAGCCATCATAAAAAGAGGGTACGGGGATCACACATTCATTTCTCACAATTATGTTTTAAGTTTAATCTCAGTTTCACATTCTGACTCTTGCACATTTCAGCATTTCCCCAACTGAGACTTGAATTGGGAGCTATCAAGCGAAATAAAGATGCAGCTGCCCAGAGTGAAGTCTGTAGGAAGAGCATTGGCCCAGGGTAGCTTTATGTTCCTGGCTTCCTTTCCCTGGGGTACACTGGTGTGAAATGTTCTCAGGCAGGGAGATTCTCAGCACAGCTTTTGACAATAACAATTCACAACCCCCCCTGAAAATGATGTCCCATGAAAGCCACCCACCTTAGTCCTGCACGCCCCAGTGGCTGATGCCATTTTTTGGCATCTTCTTGGGTGAATAGTTAGGAGTTAAAATGCTCATTAGATTCCCAGTTCATTCCCATTAATGGACGTGAATATTCGCTGTCCACAACCTGGAATTGCACTCCCAGCATCGGTGTTAGCATTTTGGTCACACTGACATTGATAGATCATAGAAAATGCTGCCTGTGGCGGCAGGTGACATGACATCATTCATAAAGAAATGGGTACAAACAGAATTGTCGCATAGGGAGAAGGCATCTCATTTACAGTTTCCTGCTGGAACCCTCGTACTATCAGCAGCTCATCAAAATAACCATCAAAACCACTGAGAGCCCAGGTGAATTCACACGCAGGACACTGCAGATGGATTTCATCACGCACCGTGTCAGGAGGTGTGCAATTTGCTTCAGCCCAATGACTTAGCGAAGCGTTGAATCCCCCAAGGGCTGGTGAAGCTTGTGAACAAAATATCTTTTTGCAATTCAGAGAGAGCCGTCACACATTTGTCACTTCTAATTGTAGGTGTTCATTTCTCTTGCTTGCTTTCCTCTGGCCTCCGATGCTTCGGCACCAATCCTGGCTCTTTTAAAAATCAAGATTCCTGGGTCAGAGGAAATGGCTGTTCCCTGAACAAGAGTGAATGTTCCAAAAACAAAGATCTCATTTTCTGACAAGTGCATTTTATTCAAAGACAGACAGTGTGAGAAAAGAGATTTTAGAGAAGAAAAGCATGAATTGGAATCGCATCAATTCCATTATGTAGAAATTGACACACATCTTTGGGCTCAGTGTGCCCATTGCATATGGGAAATCAAAAGGAAAGCCAGAGGCAGAGGTCAAGTTTGGACTAAGTGTATGTATATGTGGGTTTCGTCACTATGGCAGTGGTAGAGCAAAGAAGGACTCTGGGGCTGGGATTGGTTGCTAGAGTACTTGCTTAGCATGGGTCTGAATACACTAGGTATGGTGATACATGCGTGTAATCAGCATTTGGACAGTGGAGTCAGAAGGATCAAAAGTTCAAGGTGGTCCTAAGGACATATGGAGTTCAAAGCCAGTTTGGGATACATGAGACCCTGTCAAGGAAGGGAGGAAGGAAAGAAGGAAGGAAAGAGATAAAGAGGGAAAAAGAAAAGAAAAAAGGAAGGAAGGAAGAAAGAAAAACGACTTTGTTTCAGTGAGTGATTGCTGTAAAATGGAATTGTTGCAATTTTCAATCTTGAAGATGGAGCTGGTTTATTTATCTTCGTAATGAGCTTTCTCTAGTGGCACTTGGGCCATCCACTTGCTTTAAATAAGTGTCTGCCTGGGAACCCAGCAGCCGGCTGTGGATTTATGCAGCCTGGGGTCAGCCGAGTACTACATCCTACTAGGACCCACATAGTTCCTAATGGTCTGAAGCTCCTCCAGAAGCTTCCTCCTTTCCATCTTCACAGCTGTAGTTTTGTCTTCTAGGAATTGTGGCCCCTGCTACGTCTCGCCCTGGGAGCCCTGCCCTGCATCGTCTCACCAAGCAGCTACTGCAGCAATATCGCAAGGAAGTGAGACCCGTTCACAACTGGACCGAGGTCACCACCGTCTACCTGGACCTGTTGGTCCATGCTGTATTGGATGTGGTAAGGACCACCCCACTCTTTCTTCTTCTTGTCTTTATTTATTCACTTGTTGTTTTCAGATAAGCTCTCACGTAGCCCAGACTAGCCTCACTCACTATGTGGCCAAGGATGACTTTAAACTGCCTTCAGCTCCCAAGTACTTGGGGCTCCAGGTACCTATCACAAATCACCGTTGTTTTTGTTTGTTTGTTTGTTTTCAAGGTAGGGTCTCACTCTAGCCCAGGCTGACCTAGAATGCACTCTGTAGTTCTAGGCTTGACTTGAACTCACAGCAATCTTCCTACCTCAGCCTGCCTGGCATTGAACTCCCAGAAATCCTCCTGCCTCAGCCTCCCAAGGGGAAATTCATCTTTTCATTTCATTCACTTTTCTCTACTCCCACTGCTTTCAGTCACAGGTCTGATTCCCC
>PVHP010028210.1:0-12500 GCA_004024765.1 Zapus hudsonius | reverse complement strand
ATTTGAAGGATCTGCTGAACACTATCACAGCTTCTGTCCAGGGTGCTTCCCTCCCAGCAGCTGAACAGCCAGCCACTTGGGTTTGAAAGGAAGAGTTCGCAGCCCAGCTCTCATCCCTGCACCTCGCTTTCATGATCATGTTTTGCTTCCTGTTTTGTTTATATAAAAGACTACAGTCTTGTCTTAGAATTTCTGGGTATTATGAGTACCTTAGGGAAATCTGATTATAGAGATAATCTACTCAACAGTGAAGAGTTTCAATTTGTTTTGTCAATTTCGAATCCCAGATACCTTTGTATTCCAGTCCATTGACTAGAGCCTCCCAGCCAGACGCTGAGGCATCTGTTTCCATAGTCTCCGGAACTGGGAAAGATAAATAAGAATGTGGGGGAATTATCTGTGTATTTGCTAACCACCAATTTGGATCTAAATAGACTCCCTCTGTTAGGAAGACTAATGAATTCCAATTCTCTGAAATATCCTTTGCTTTTAACAAGCAAGATGGAAGGTATCGAAAGAAAACAGAGAGAGAGAGAGAGAGAGAGAGAGAGAGACAGATACAGAGAGGGAAAGCTGTGAATAATGCCACCAGAGAACCAATTATGTTCACCAGCTGGTATTGAGAAACTTGTTTCCTTTGACGAAAAAAGATTTTTAGTTTTAGCCTCAAACTGCTTTTTAACATTGTGTTCTTTAGAGCTGGATGATAATCCTACCACTCACTCCCATAAGATGCTGGGGAAATCAAAGTCTAAACATCCAACTTTACATGTGATAGGACAAAGCCATGGGCAAGAATAGAGAGACAGTGAAGGCATCAATATGGCAGTCCATAGGAGCCAGCTAGATGAAATGAAAGTGAAACACACTGACCCACGTCCCAACCATTTGAAGGAATTAATGGGAACTGTGTACAACTTGCTAGGACAGTAATAAAGAGGTTGGTCAGGACAATTACTATTAGTCCTAAAGATGATATTGCTGTAAAAGCACAGTTAATGGATACATTTCTTGGTAATCTAAACTGCTTTTTGAACTTGTATTTTTTGTACTTGTGGGGAATTCTCATAGATTGTAGCTAAGTCTAAAATGATTCTTGGTGAGACATGATATATTTCATGATCACTCAGCTGGTAAATTTTGCAAAGAAAGTGTCTCCTCGTCTTGAGCTTTCAGTAGAGGACTTTTTTTTTTTTAAACTTCCAAGACCCCTGCTGAGCCAATCTTTCCTGGGAGCCCCCTCTGGTCCTCCTACAAGCTGTTCCTTTGGGAAATATTTGTGAATTCAATGTTTTCAGATGCTGTACCACTTTAAAACATGCCTTTGCCTAGTATCTATTTAAAGGCCATAAAACTCTGTAGAAAGCGTGTGTTCAAACCATCCTCTGTGGAGCCACAGAAGCAGGGTTACTTCCTGTCTGCTCACTGTTTCTTCCTCTGTCCCAAGGCACCTGGAAATGCATATTAAATAATAATTTGCTTTCTGGATAGCAAAAAAGAAGTTTAACCCAAAATTCTATAAGGTTTCTTTAAATTGATGCCTTTCTAAGCAGAGCCACTGTGTCTGTGTGCTACAAAGAGTCACTGTGTCATCCTGTGTGCTGTGCAGAGTCACTGTGTCTCTCTTGCTTTTAGGCTCCAAGCATTATTTGTTGAAATTTGGTATTATGCTAAACATTATAGCAATATAAAAGTTATCTAAATAACTCACACAGCATCTAAGTCAACAGTTGAAAAGGTTTTCACATTTTATTTCATATTTCTTCATCTTGGATTTTCCTATCAATTTATTCTCTTCTAAATATGCATTTTTCAGTGACAGAATATACACAGAAAGAAATGAAAAGTACAAAATCAAGGAGAGCTTGATCTCTCCTTGATTCGGATGTATCCGTTGTCTTACATTGTCAGGAAATGTTTTCAACATGATTCTCCTTGCCTGGGGAGATGGCTCAGTGGTTAAAAGCACTTGCTGCACAGGCCTGAGTCTGGTCCCTATAATCCGTGTAAATTCAGACACAGACACTGCACGAGTCTGCAATCCCAATGTACCTACGGCAATGAGAAGCAGAGTCAACATCCTAAAGCTTGTAGGCAGACTATACCGACATGCACTGTGGCAAACAGGAGAGACCCTGACCCGAGCAAGGACCAACTTGGCGAGATTGCCCTCTGACCTCCACACACATGCTCACCCATGCATACACACATCACATACGCGCACACACAATGTTTTGCCTTTTCTTAATATATTCTTTTAAAAATATCAGCTTTAATGAGATTTAGTTGAATTGCAAATTTCGCCAACTATACAATCAAGTGGATTTTTGTATATTCACAGAGCTTTGGAGCCACTATATAATTTTCGAGCATTTTATCACCTCAAAGAAAAACTCCAAGCTAGTAATCTCTTTCTGCACCTTTCCTTGCCAGCCCCTGGGCAAACACTAGTCCACTCTCTGTGTGTCTAGATTTACCTTTCTACACATTGCATATAAGTGGTGTCATACAGAAGTGGCCTCTTAGGATTGACTACTGTCACCTAGCACAGTGTAAGCTTCACGCACAGTTATCTATATTTCCTGACTTTTTGTTGGTGAATAATATTCTCATATGGATACGACACCTTGCTCATCCACACATCAGTTACTGGGTGTTTGTGTTGCTTTCCTGTTTACTATCTTGAATAATGTGCTAATGAGTATCTGTGGCTACGTTCTATGACTGGGCTTAGTTTTTCAGTTCCCTTGGTTATATGCTTAACAGCAAAAATGCTGGGGTTTGTGGCAACCCTATGTTTAGCCTTTTGAGGAACCACTTTTGCTTTTGTTGTTGTTTTGTTTTGTGCTATTGCTTTTTTTTTTTTTTTTTTTGAGACAGAGTCTCCTATATAGCTTTGGCTGGCTTGGAACTCACTCTGTAGACCAGACTGGCCTCAAACTCACAGCAATCCTCCTGCTTCTGCCTCTAGAATGCTGGAATTACAGATGTGTCTCTTTCCTCTGTACTGTATAAATTTTTAAATTTTCTTTATTTTTAAATATTTGTATTTATTTGCAATCAGATGGAGATACAGACACAGAGAGAATGGGCATACTAGCATCTCCAGCCATTGCAAAAGAACTTGTGATGCATGCAATACCTTGAGCATCTGGCCTGATGTGGGTACTGGGAAATCAAACCTGGGACATTAGGTTGTTTTAGGCAAGCACCTTAACTGCTGAGCCATCCCTCCAATTTTACTGAAATCTTTATTCTTTGTTTTGTTTTGTTTTGTTTTGAAGTAGGGTCTCACTAGCCCAGGCTGACCTTTAATTCACTATGTAGTCTCAGGATGGCTTTGAACTCCCAGCAATCCTCCTACTTCTACCTCTGAGTGCTGGGATTAAAGGAGTGCACCACCATGTCAGCTCTTTTATTTTAATTAATTAATTAATTTGCAAGCAGAGAGAGATAGAGAAAAGAGACACTTACAGAGAGAATGGGCATGCAGGGCCTCCAGCACTATAAATGAACTCCAGTTGCATGTGCCACTTTGTGTATCTGGCTTTACATGGGTACTTGGGAATCAAACCCAGGTGATTAGCTTTGCAGACAAGTGCCTTAAGAGTGCATCATCTTTCTCCAGCCTTTATTTTATTTTAAAAAAATATTTTATTTATTTGCACACAGAAAGAGACAAAGAGAAGAGACACAGAGAGAATGGACACTCCAGGGCTTTTCAGCCACTGTAAATGAACTCTGGATGCATGTACCACCCTGTGCATCTGGCTTTACCTGGGAATCAGATAGGCCTTAACTGCTGAGCCATCTTTCCAGCCTGCTTCATAAGTTTTATTCTAGAGATTATTCATGTCCTTGGCTATATTTATTCTTTATTTAACAATTTATTAATCTATAGTATTAATAAAATTTTGATTTTATTGGGAATTGAATTTAGGCAAGAATTCTATCACTGAGCTATATATTCTCAGCTCACGGGGCTGGAGAGATGGCGCAGCGGTTAAGGCACTTGCCTCAGCTCATGTACTTTTTAATTAATTAGTTTCTTATTTTAGATTTTGATAGTGCCTCATGTGGCTCAGAGTAGCCTGAATCTTGTAATGTAGCCAAGAATGGCCTTGAATTCATGACCCTTTCTGCCTCTACCTTCAAACGCTGGTGGGACTTTTGCCCCCCCCCCCATACTAGGGATTGAACTCAGGTCTTCATACATGCTAGACAGGTGCTCTACCATTAAGCTATAATCGTCAGGACTATAAATTACCATCTTTAGGACTATCAATGCTTTTTTCAGTACTGGGGATGGAACCCAGGGCCTTGATCATGCCAGGCAAGCACTGTATCAGCTGAGTTGTATCCTCAACCTTTTAAGTGCTGGGATTAAAGACATGTCCACCATGCCCAGAAGTTTTCTTTTCTTCTAAGGCAGGGTCTCATTCTAGCCCAGGTTGACATAGAATTCTCTCTGTAGTCTAGGCTGCCCTCAAACCAAAGGCAATCCTCCCACCTCAGCCTCCCAAGTCCCCAGTTCTCTCTCTCTCTCTCTCTCTCTCTCTCTCTCTCTCTCTCTCTCTCTCTCTCTCTCTCTCTCTTTCTCTCTTTGGCTTTTCAAGGTAGGGTCTCACTCTAGCCCAGGCTGACCTGCAATTTACTGTGTAACCTCAGGGTGGCCTTGAACTCATGGTGATTCTCCTACCTCTGCCTCCTGAGTGTTGGGATTAGGTGTGTGCTACCATGCCGGGTTTCCTTCTATATTTTTAATTTGCAAATTTAATCCATTTATATTCAAGATTGCTATTGAGAAAGGAAGTCCTGTTAATTTTTTACTTGATTTTTTGGATATCTTTTAATTGTCTCTCATTGATTTGAATTTTTCCTTGAGTTGTAGGACTTCTGTGTGTGTGTGTGTGTGTGTGTGTGTGTGTGTGTGTGTGCACGTGTGCATGTACAGAGAGCAGAGGAAGGCATCGGGTGGCTCCACTGCCTTATTTCCTTGAGACAAGGTGAACCTGGAGCTCCCCATTATTTTTCAGCCAGACTGGATTACCAGTGAGCCTTAGCGATCCTCCAGTCTATCCCCTTTAGTGCTGAGGATACAATCGTGTGTGGCCACATCTGGTTTTGTTTGTTTTGTTGGGTTTTTAATATGGGTGCTGCGGCTTGAACTCAGGTCCTTATACTTGCATATCAAGTGCTCTTAGCCACTTAGTCATCTCCCCAGCCCAGAATTTCTAGGAATTCCAGACATAAACTCCTTACTTACCAGGTACAATTTAAATACCTTCTCCTATTCTGTGAGTTGTCATTTCATGTCCAGATGTCACTCCTTTCTTCCCTTTCCTCCTCCTCCTCCTTCTTCTCTCTCTCTCCCCTTTTGAGAGGGTCTCATGTAACTCAAGCTGGTCTTGAACACACTATGTAGTTGAGGATGACCTTGAGCTTCCGAGGCTCCTGCCTCTACCTCCTGAGTACTGGGATACCTGGTCTGTACCACCACGTCCAGTTTATGTAGTTCTGAGGATCAAATCTAAGGTCTTGTGCATGTGAGGCAAGCATTCTACCAACTGAATATATCTACAGCCCCTTGATATTATTCTTTTAAGCACAGGGGTTTCTAATTTTGATAAAACCCCACTTTTTCTTTGTTGTGACAGCTAAGAAAACATTGCCTAATTCAAGGTCATAAAGACTGACTTCCACGTTTCCCTCTAAGTGTTTTACATTCAGGCTTAGGATCCATTTTGAGTTACTATTTGCATGTGGCATGAGATAATCATTTTCTTTTATTCAACAAAAACACCAATTTCAGAATGTTCTTTACTAGGTAAGATATAAAAAACATTGGGAAAGAAATTTTTGTTGTTTGGGGGAGATCTTTTAAAAAATCATGGAGTTATTACAAATATGCAAAATCTCAATGATTGTGTTACCTAAAATATACCTTTTACATTAAGCAAAGAAATTTCAACACAAGGTAACAAAACAGAAAAGTTTGCTGGTACTGGTGCACATGATATTCATTGAAAGGTTATGAATAATATCTTGATTACAAATAAAAGCTTGGTCTTATCTTTTTTAGCACAGTATTGGCTAAGACTATGTATCATTTTTTAGTTTGATTAATGGCAGAGTTACTAATTCTAGTGGGAAAGAGATTAGCAAGTTATTGACGATTTAAATCACAGTAAAAGTGCTATTTTGTCATTGGTACCATTCAAAGCCACAGGTGTGCGTGAGAAGTAGGCACTGAGAATACTCAGACATTGAAGAGTCTAGGTAATGTTTTCAAAATCACTATCTGTTGGTTAGGTGTGATTTTCTTCCTCTAAATTACCAAACAGTTGAATTTATTTTTGATCAATCAGTGTTTTGAGACCTTGTGTGGATGTTCTTGTTGCTTTGCAGGATTTACAGAATCAAAAATTAAAGACAAGCGTGTGGTACCATGAGGTAAGTGATTGTATTTCCTTCTCTGCTTGCTGGATTCCTGATCTGAAAAACCTAATTATTCTAAGGAGGAGGAGGAGGAGGAGATACTGCCTTTGTGTGAAATCTTTAGAACTGCAACAGATTTAATGTATTAGAACCCACACAAATGCAGGATCATGGTTTGGTTTCTGGCTGGGGCTATTACCTTAAGGAATTGCACAGGAAATCTATTCGTCTGTCATACAGACACCCCCCACCCCAATGCTGGTCAACTTGGCCAGTAATTCAGATCTCATCTTTCTTGTGTTCATGCAATTGAACTTGTTCCCCCACCTTTTTTTTTTGGCTATTCCTGACAGGTTTGGAATGATGAGTTTTTGTCTTGGAACTCCAGCATGTTTGATGAGATTAAAGAGATCTCACTCCCTCTCAGTGCCATCTGGGCCCCTGATATCATCATTAATGAGTTGTAAGTTTGCTGGGGCATATTTCTGTGGTGTACTTGGGCTGTTTAGACAAATCAGGGCAATTGCTGGGGTGTAGCTACCTTTTCATTGCGGGGACAAAGCACCCAACCAAAAGCAGCTGATGGGAGGGAGGAAAGGATTGATTTTGGCTTTACAGTCTTTTGGGGAAGCTTCGTGATGGTAGGGGACAGCATGACATGAGAGGGAGCTGGATATCACCTCTTTGCCAACATCAGATGGATAACAGCAGCAGGAGAATGAGCAGAGCTCTGGCAAAGAGGAACTGGATATAACACCCCTAAGCCTGCCCCCCAACAAGGCTTTCCCTCCCAAATTGTCACAAGCTGGGAAACCAAACATTCAGAACACAAGTTTATGGGGGACATCTGATTCAAACCACCACAGATGTTTACTTTCAGCCATTGTTACATTTTTGTTTTCATGGATTGAAGGGGAACATGCTATTAAGAAAATTCAGGTTGAGTATTATCATGGGGTGACATCATTTGAGATATAGATCAGCTTACCAGTGCTTGACGTTACTGTTTATGTCCATGTTGTAGCAGTAGCGAATGAGTTGACCAATTAGATGGTCATTGCTGGCTTCTCTTTGCTAGGGTGAATCATGGGAAATATGACTCCTTCAGTCTCATGCATTTCATAATCAGTTCTGTGTGTTTGGAAATGAATAAAATCCCCTCTGTAACAAGTTCTCTTGTGTTTCATATAGTGTGGACATTGGGAGATCCCCAGACCTTCCATATGTATATGTGAACTCATCGGGGGCCATTCGGAACTCGAAGCCCATCCAGGTGGTCTCTGCATGCAGCTTACAGACATATGCTTTTCCGTTTGATGTCCAGAATTGCAGTCTAACCTTCAATAGCATTCTGCACACAGGTAAATGGCAAGAGATACAGTCTGCTAGCTGCCAAACACCTGGGCTAGGTTGGTAAACATAGGTGAAATCATATTAATTTCAGCTCTATTTCATTCTAGTATATATTAATTAATTATAATTAATATATTAATTGATTATAATTAATATGTTATAATTAATCATAATCAATTAATTATAATTGATTATCTAAAATCTAAACAGCATTCATTATAGTGTAATGGTGCATGTTCATAATCCCAGTACTTGGAAAGTGGAGGCAGGAGGATCAGGAGTTCAAGGTCATTCTTGGCTACATAATGAGGTTGAGATGAGCCTGGGCTATATCAGACTACTGCAAAAACAATAACACTGACAAACAAAAAATCAAAATCACTTTGTGCCGTTATTTGGCTCTTGCTAGAATTCAGACCAGGTACAGTCATATAGCCCATTGATGCTGCTAAACTTGAGTTATAGTATCAGGACTCTGCTGCCATTGAGAATGGTATAGAAGCCATAGGACATGCACCATCATTCAGGGGACAGCAGCCTCCAACCTCTAAATTTATAGTGTTTAAAAAATGACTAAAGCTAGGTGTGGTGGCTCACACCTTTAATCCCAGCACTGGGGAGGCAGAAGTAGGAAGATTGCCATGAGTTCAAGGCCACCATGAGACTACATAGTGAATTCCAGGTCTGCCTGGGCTAGAGGGAGACCCTACCTCAAAACAACAATAACAAAAACAACTGGAAAGGTTTTATCCTCCATTCTCCTCCTGAATTCAAAGATGAGTAATAATGTGTTTGTCAGGGGAGGGAAGTAGGAGAGACAGAAAGAATTGGAATAGGGAATTGGGAAAGTGGGTAAATGTTGGCACCTATGTTTTTCCCTTTTTAAATTAATTAATTAATTTTTTAAACATAGGTTGTAGTGTGTCCCCCTCCCCATTTTCTTGAGGGAGGGCCTTCCTTCCTCAGGAGGGTTATTGGTGTTCCCTGTGGAGTAACTAGGGCCTGTGTCTCTGGGGGCGCTGTTGGTACCCATTTCTGTTGTTTTTTTATTTTATTTTTTTTCATTACACTTAATATTTTTTATTGTTGATAACTTTATTATCCATAACTAGATACATTGTATGAGCAAATCTTATGATGGTACCCCCATTTCCTTCCTCCCTGTCCACAACCCACTGGGGGCCTCCTCAGTGGGCATACTTGATCTGTCATGGGATAGGGGGTTATGATTAGCACAAGAGGTAGCTTGGTTCACCCCTTTTGTGTGTTGTTTCTGGGGCACTGTCTCTGGATATTCTCCTTCACTATGGCTCTTACAATTTTTTAAAAATGTGATTTATTAATTTAGAGAGAGAAAGAGAGATAGATAAAGATAGAGAGAGAGAGAGAGAGAGAGAGAGAGAGAGAGAGAGAGAGAGAGAGAGAGAATGGTGCACAAGGCCTTTTCCCCCTGCAAACAAATTCCATATGCATGTACTACTTTGTGCATGTGGCTTTGTGTGGGCACTGGGGAACCAAACCCAAGCCATCAGGCTTTCAAGCAAGCACCTTTAACCTCTGAGCCATCTCTCCAACCCCTGCTTCTTTTGTTTTTAGTGGAAGATATAGATCTGAGCTTCCTGAGGAACAGAGAAGACGTTAAGCATGACACAAAGGCTTTTTTAAACGACAGTGAGTGGCAACTTCTTTCTGTGACCTCAGCGTACAGCATCTTGCGGAGCAGCGCTGGAGATTTTGCCCAGATTCGGTTTCACGTAGGTTCTTCTCCTTCCTGGCCCTCTGCCCACCTCTCTGCCATCCTTGGCCCTCTCTGGTGGGTTGTGGAATCTGCTCAATTGCATATTCTCATTATCCAATAAGAGTGGGTCAAGATAGCTCTGGACTTTGCCCTGCACTCTTGTATTTGAAAGAGTAGAGAACCAGTAAGAGATCTTGGGCTTCCAGTGTAACCTTTCACGAGGGAGTTAGAGAGACCGCTGTGCAGACATCCGAGGCCTGACTCACCCTGCAGCAGAAGTCCTCAGATCTTTCAGCATCTAAACATGATCATTTCTAACTGTCACTGAGGATGGAGCCCAGTGAAACCCACCTGCCACCAGCACTACAACAAATTAGGAAAACTGCCTCATCAAAATTGTTGTCCCATTTATTTATTTTCAAGCAGAGAGGGAAAGAGCAAGAAAGGGAAAGAGAAAATGGGTACACTAGAACCTCTTGACTACCAATTCCAGATGCATGTGTGTGCCACTTTGTGTATCTGGCTTTATGTGGATACTGGGGAATCAAAGTCAGATAGTCAGGTTTTGCAAGCAAGCTCCTTTAACTGCTGATTCATCTCCTAAGCCCACATTGTCCCATTTTTAATTGAAAAAAATATCCATTAATTCCAGATACATAAGACAATCATATTATTAACTTGAATAGCTAAAGGGATTAATTAGCCAATGGTCATTTGCAGAACTCTGAGAAACCCCTAGTGGCTTCTGGGTAGAGAGAACAGATGCTGAAATGAACTGGTGAGAACCCACAGTCCTTGGATGTACCTCCGGGAATGCACTTGGCTATATTGTTACCTGGGAAATTTGTCTGTCAGGGGCTTATGGGGCACTGGGTGCAAGAGAGTGAAGTGTTCTGCTTTGCACTCGGGACCCCCCCTCACTGGTTTTCCTGGTAAATCATCCAGATGTGGTCAGCAGCAGGTTCACATAACCTGTAGACTCAGTGTTAACATTCACCAGAGCATTCTGCCTTTCTTCATAAAGTCAGCTGGTGGAGGCTGTGTGTGTGTGTGTGTGTGTGTGTGTGTGTGTGTGTGTGTGTGTGAGAGAGAGAGAGAGAGAGAGAGAGAGAGAGAGAGAGAGAGAGAGAGAGAGAGAGAGAGAGAGAGAGAGAGAGAGAGAGAGAGAGAGAGATCCTTTATGGAAAGTAATAATTCCAATTGAAAAATAGGCAGCTTAGGAATGTACATGACACAAATTCCCTTAGAAACAGGCATTTGGAATAAGAATGTACACTTAGACTAAAATTCTGTGGTTATAATGTATATGCTAACAGGTGATGGTGAAATAAGCTATTACTGAGGATACAGGTGGTCCCCACTAGCTAAAGACGTTTCATATAGCTTTCCTGATGTTCTCTTGTTAAATCAGGAGCTCTGAGGCCACTGGGGGTTGAACCTGACTCACAGTTACCAAGGGCTGGTATCTCATCACAACTACCTTTTTAGCAGTAGAGTTGAGGATACAGTTCTTGCCTAGAATTCTGCTTAGATTTTAACAAAGTGTCCATTGTGACCTGCCTATTCACTTTTTATTCTTATTTTCATGGTGCTGCGAATCAAACAAGGGTCTTATGCATGCTAGGCAGGCATTCTATCACTGAGCTACATTCCCAACCCTTGTCCACTGTTTTTTTTAGAGAGAGAAAAGGAGGGAGAGAAAAAAAATAAAGCTTTTTTTTATTTCAATGAGTTTCTTGGCTAAGAGTAAACACCTCATTAATTTTAAAGATATCAGCCTGCAAACATTATTAATGCAGCCCAAATAATGGAGAGCATTAAAGGGAAATGTGAGGGAATAGCATGTGTAAGGTGGAACATAGTCACCTACCAAGTACGCCACAGAACACTGCACACACCATTACCTACACTGCACGGAGGAGACAGGCAGGTAAACAGGAGTTCTCTCATTCTGTCTTTCTCTCACCCCCTCTCTCTTCCCCTCCAATTCTCTGTTACTCTCTCCCTTACATATTAACTCTTCTGGAGAAGTTGAGTTTTCTATGCACTCCCTCCGCTGGTAATATGTTGGAGAGAGGAGGTCAAAGATGTCTCTTATGGAGAGGAGGTGTCCCTCCATCTAGGAACTGTGGTCCAGTTCCTTAACTTTCTTCATTGCCACATTCCTCCCTTTTATAGTGTTTCCATGGGGGTGTGCTAGAGGCAGGTACGCATTTAATTTTTCAAATAATGTGTTTGTTTATTTGAGAGAGAGAAAGAATGAGTGAGTGAATGAAAGAATGTGTCAGGGCTTCTTGCTACTGCTGCAGACAAACTCCAGATGCATGCTCCACTTTGTGCATATGGCTTGACATGGTTACTGGGGACTAGAACCAGGGCGAGCAGGGCCAGGCAAGTGCCTTTAACCACTGAGCAATCTCTTCAGCCCCAGGCATGTATTTGATTTCTTGGCCTTGGACCTTTTCCCTTGGTGCCAGTCATGGTTTAATCCAGGTGTCCCCCACAAACAAATGAATGTGTTCTGATAGATCGATCCTCAGCTGATGGCAGTTTGGGTTTTACAACCTCGATGAAGCTGTGTTGTTGGGGGTGGGCTTATGGGGGCTATAAGCCAGCTTCCCCTTGCCAGTATTTGGCACACCTTCCTGCCGCTGTTTGCAGTGCTGTGGCAGAGGTGATGTCCAGCTCTCTGCTCATGCCATCGTTTTCCCTGCCAGGATGGAGTCTTCCCTTGAGTCCATAAGCCAAATAAACCCATTCCTCCATAAGCCTCCTTTGCTTGGGTTCTTTCTGCGCAGCAACTAGAAAGCTGACCGCAACAGTTTTGGAACCAGGATGTGGGGTCATCTGTTGCTGCTAGAACCCTGATCTTGTGGCTTTGGTCTTCTGGAAGTGATCTACAGGAGGAATGTGGAAGGATTTGAAATCTCGGCCTAAGAGATGCCTCGCAGTGTTGTGAGTACAGCTTCAT